>SJYC01142554.1:0-29367 GCA_006408675.1 Madoqua kirkii
TCCCTGGTGGCTCAGACGGTAAAGTATCTGCCTACAGTGCGGGAGACCCGGGTTCAGTCCCTGGGTTGGGAAGATCTCCTGGAGAAGGAAATGGGCACTTCAGTATTCTTGCCTGGAAAATTCCATAGACAGAGAAGCCTGGTAGTCTACAGTCCATGGGGACACAAAGAGTCAGACACAATCGAGCAACTTCACTTTCCTTTCCTTTAAATCTTAAATACTGATAGTGGAACTCTGTTCTGTAATTCTCATGCTTTCATTTTTTTAATTTCTCAAAGATTAAGATCTGTCTCTTATACACATCTGGGAGGGTAGGGGTGGAGGGTAATGAAGGCCTGCCCTTCACAGCTGCAGCTGTCTGCCAAGCTTTGTCTTCCTGGAGACCAAACTAAATTCAAGGCTACCTGCAGAAAACACCAGAGCTTTGGGCCAGTATGGCATTGCACTGCAAGGCTTCCCAGGTGCTTGCACATGAATTCCTTCTCTTGGCTGCTTTGCCTTTCTCAGATCTGTGAATCATTTTGTTCTCAGCAAAGGTCCTTTGATCTTCCTGTTTTGCTCTCTGTTCCCCCTTGTTCACCTCTATCTCCCGGTTTTTACCATTTACAAGCACCCTGATTCTACAAGTTCTTCAACTCTGTGAAGTGAGTCAGAGGCTCACACGCCTAGAGGCATACATTGGTGACACAAATAAAGAAATTCAGCCTAAGTAAAACTAGTGGAAAACTAGAGGGAACGTGACTGCATTTATTTCAGATTACTAGTTGCCACTGGGGAAAATGGGATAAATATAGCCAAAATTAAGAAAGAACTTTTTTGAACTCTACAGACTAATTAGAACATGTTTGTGGGCAAATTTGGCCTGTAGATAACCTTTTTTCCCCCTTTAATATGATACTATAGGATTAATCCATCAATAATACCAATACAACTGTAGGGATTTATGTCTCAATGCCAGCTTTATTTTAGTCAAGTCTCTTACTTTTATTAAGTCAGGAAATTAGGTTTCTCACTGTTCAAAATTATCGTTTCCTCCATATTAGAATTCATTATATGTCCAAATCAATAATTATGTTGTTGTTGTTCAGTCACTCAATTGTATCCTACTCTTTGTGACCCTATGGACTGCAGCACGCCAGGCTTCCCTCTCCTTCACTATCTCCCAGAGTTTGCTCAAATCCATGTCCATTGAGTTGATGATGCCATCCAACCATCTCATTCTCTGTCACCCACTTCTCCTTCTGCCCTCAATATTTCCCAGCATTGATTACATACCTTAAATAAAACATGACTGAGTTTATGAAACTCAATTATATGAAATATAATTATATGAAACTCTGTTATATGCACCACTTTAGGTAAATATTTATTAAGTTGGTGTAAATGTAATTGCAGTTTCAGACTGTCAATTTTAAATAATTATAATCAAAATAGGAACCATTACAATCAACACATTCTGCCAATAAGAAATGTTTGTTTATTCTTGTAGCTTAAAAATCCATGCTTTGGAATTCCATGAACTCCTGTAAAGCATTTTATGCCTCCTGCTGGTTATAGAAGCATTTTCCCTGCAAAAAGTTGTCAAGATCCTTGAAGAAGTGGTAGTCGGTTGGCAAGAGGTCAGGTAAACATGGCAGATGAGGTAAAACTTTGTAGCCCAGTTCATTTAACTTTTGAAGTGTTGGTTTTGGGACATGCAGTTGGGTGTTGTTGTGGAGAAGAATTGGGTCCTTTCTGTTGACCAATGCCAGGTGGAGCCGGTGCGGTTTTTGGTGCATTTACTCGATTTGCTGAGCATGCTTCTCAGATGTAATGGTTTTGCTGGATTCAAAAAGCTGTAGTGGATCAGGCCAGCAGTAGACCACCAAACAGTGATCATGATCTTTTTCTGGTGCAAGTTTGGCTTTTGTAAGTTGGAGCTTCTTCTCGGTCCAACCACTGAGCTGGTCATCACTGATTGTTGTAAAAAAAATTCGCTTATCATCACACATCACATCCAATCAAAAAACTGTTTGTTGTTGTTGTGTAGAATAAAAGACAATGTTTCAAAAGGATATTTTTTTTTTTTGCAGTCAGCTTTTTCACCTTTCCAGTTTGCTTCGAATGCTGAGCAGCTGTAAAATTGTTGAGGCTGCATTCTTTGGCAATTTATCATGTAGTTATAGGACAATCATCTTTGATGATGGCTCTCAATTGGTCATCATCAACTTCTAATGACTGGCCACTATGTTCCTCATCTTCAAAGCTCTCCTTTCCTTTGAAAACCTTGCAAACCACCACTGCACTTTACATTCATAAGCAGTTCCTGGGCCAAGTGTGCTGTTGACATTACAAGTTGTCTTTGCTGTTGCTAGAACTCATTTTGAACTCGGATAAGAAATTGCTTGAATTTGCTCTTTGTTTAATGTCATTTCCCTAATCTAAAATAAATATAAAATAAATAGCAAGTAATTGTTGCATGGAGAATTCTGTAGGCAGAGAGCCTGGCGGGCTACAGTCCATGGGGTTGCAAAGAGTTGGACATGCCTGAGCGAATAACACAAGGATGAGTCCCAGTGTCACAGAGCTGGCAGTAATAAAGACATCCATCCTGTCTGAATCAAGGCTCAGAGCAAGACCATCTATTTCTGATCTACTGAGTTTTCTATTCTGCCACGGTAATTTCTCAACAACTACTCTCCAGTGTAATTTACCTTCTGGTGGACCTCCCTGGTGGCTCAGACGGTAAAGTATCTGCCTACAGTGCGGGAGACCCGGGTTCAGTCCCTGGGTTGGGAAGATCTCCTGGAGAAGGAAATGGGCACTTCAGTATTCTTGCCTGGAAAATTCCATAGACAGAGAAGCCTGGTAGTCTACAGTCCATGGGGACACAAAGAGTCAGACACAATCGAGCAACTTCACTTTCCTTTCCTTTAAATCTTAAATACTGATAGTGGAACTCTGTTCTGTAATTCTCATGCTTTCATTTTTTTAATTTCTCAAAGATTAAGATAAAGCATTAGTCATCAGTCTAAGATACCTGATGATATTCAGGTCTTTGAGCCTGGTAATGAGAGGTATACAGATGAAATTTTCATATCCCAAAACAGACAAATCAAATCTGGTGCGTGAAAATTGGTACCTCCTTTTTCTGTGTGCTGTAGGAGAGATTTTTAAGAACAGTCATTCATAAGATTAATGTGCTAGGCTGGATTTTTAAAATTCTTAGCATTTTTTTTTTTTGCAGTCAGCTTTTTCACCTTTCCAGTTTGCTTCGAATGCTGAGCAGCTGTAAAATTGTTGAGGCTGCATTCTTTGGCAATTTATCATGTAGTTATAGGACAATCATCTTTGATGATGGCTCTCAATTGGTCATCATCAACTTCTAATGACTGGCCACTATGTTCCTCATCTTCAAAGCTCTCCTTTCCTTTGAAAACCTTGCAAACCACCACTGCACTTTACATTCATAAGCAGTTCCTGGGCCAAGTGTGCTGTTGACATTACAAGTTGTCTTTGCTGTTGCTAGAACTCATTTTGAACTCGGATAAGAAATTGCTTGAATTTGCTCTTTGTTTAATGTCATTTCCCTAATCTAAAATAAATATAAAATAAATAGCAAGTAATTGTTGCATGGAGAATTCTGTAGGCAGAGAGCCTGGCGGGCTACAGTCCATGGGGTTGCAAAGAGTTGGACATGCCTGAGCGAATAACACAAGGATGAGTCGCAGTGTCACAGAGCTGGCAGTAATAAAGACATCCATCCTGTCTGAATCAAGGCTCAGAGCAAGACCATCTATTTCTGATCTACTGAGTTTTCTATTCTGCCACGGTAATTTCTCAACAACTACTCTCCAGTGTAATTTACCTTCTGGTGGACCTCCCTGGTGGCTCAGACGGTAAAGTATCTGCCTACAGTGCGGGAGACCCGGGTTCAGTCCCTGGGTTGGGAAGATCTCCTGGAGAGGAAATGGGCACTTCAGTATTCTTGCCTGGAAAATTCCATAGACAGAGAAGCCTGGTAGTCTACAGTCCATGGGGACACAAAGAGTCAGACACAATCGAGCAACTTCACTTTCCTTTCCTTTAAATCTTAAATACTGATAGTGGAACTCTGTTCTGTAATTCTCATGCTTTCATTTTTTTAATTTCTCAAAGATTAAGATAAAGCATTAGTCATCAGTCTAAGATACCTGATGATATTCAGGTCTTTGAGCCTGGTAATGAGAGGTATACAGATGAAATTTTCATATCCCAAAACAGACAAATCAAATCTGGTGCGTGAAAATTGGTACCTCCTTTTTCTGTGTGCTGTAGGAGAGATTTTTAAGAACAGTCATTCATAAGATTAATGTGCTAGGCTGGATTTTTAAAATTCTTAGCAAATAATAATTAAAACCTTAAGTGAACATTTATTATGTGCAAAGCATATGATAAATACTGTATGGAATTAACTATTTTATTTTTGTAGCAATCTAGTGACTTAGATAATATTTTTATCTGTTTTAAAGATATGAAGACTGATACTTTCACAATATAAGAGATTTGCCCCCCAAAATTTGTTCAGTACCTAGAGTTAGCCAAATTTGGGGTTAAGGGCACAGTCTTACAGACCACCAGAGTTTTCCCAAGACTTTTATTAAGTCTTGACACCAATTGCCAGTTTGGCAGTTTCCCAAAATAGCAGAGAGTTTCTGTAATTTGCTAATAAGACTCACAGAAATCACTGAAGCCTACTATAGTCACAGTCTTATTTATTACAAGCAAAAGATGTACATGAAACAGATGCATAGAGTGGAATCTGGGAGTGAGAAGGCTCCAAATGTAGTTTCTAAGTCTCCAGGTTTGCTTTATCTATCTGGCATCAGTGTGTGTCACAATACATGCATGCATTATAGTTAACCCAAGAAGTTTCTATAGACAGGATGTAGATAGGATGTCTTCATTATATAGACAATATGGATTGAATTTTTGCCCAAATGATTGACTCAATATCCAACTACTCTGGAAGTTAGGCTGATAGCACACTAGCTAAAGCCACATCTCTCTCTCTCTCTCTTTTTTTTTTGACCTGGTCAGGCCCCATCCTGAGACATCTCATTAACATACACTTTCATATCTAGGGGCCTGGTCATCTAAACATTCAGATGTGGTCCTAGGGGCCCACTGTAAATAACAAAGACACTCTGTCATTCAGGAAATTCCAAGGGTTTAGAGGCTCCCTTCCAAGTACCAGAGACAAAGATCAGCTGCATTCTTTATTACATACTCAGTTAATAAATTTCAGAGTTGAGATTTAATACTAGATCTATTGGGCTCCAGATAGTAAGATGTGCATTTTTTTTCTCATTTGCCTAGCACAGTACCAAACACATAGTAAGTGCCCAATAAATCTTAATTAAATAAAAGAACAAGTCAGATTTTTTTTTCCCTTCTGCACAGACAGGGTAAGATTTCAGAGCATAAGTAGATATTCCCAAAGGTGGGTAATTTTGTCATTTTAGGAATGATATTCTCAGAGTCAGTTGTTAATTATAAAACCTTTAAAATGAGCTTTTGTTCTCCTAAAAACAGCTTGCTGTACTGTGTTCAGTTATGTCTGATTCTTTGCAACCCCATGGACTGTAGCCCACCTGGCTTCTCTGTCCATGGGATTTCCCAGGCAAGAATACTGGAGTAGGTTGCTATGCCTTCTCCAAGGGATCTTCCTGATCCAGGGATTGGACCCAAGTCTCTTGCATCTCCTGTATTGGCAGAAAGATTCTTTGTGATTTGTCACGTGCTATGGCTAATCGTCAAGACAAGAGGGAGGGTCTGGGAAGGGGGATATAATGCTTCTGACAACTGATTACAGATGAGACTGAGTATAAACTAGTTTAAGGCCTGTTCTTGGGTGGGAGAATATCATTTCTTAAGAGACCTTACTCTCTTGAGTAATCCATGAGTATGATCATATGAGATTTTCTTTTACATAAGGTATAAGCTCTGCTATGTCTTTGGAAAAAAAAAAGAGTACTTACATTTAAGTAAGATAAAAAATATATTATGAAAGGCAAACTAATGATCAGCCAATTAGGGTTTGTGCATGTGAGCTCAATGGAGAAATGTGAGTGAGAAAAACACTTTTTGCAAGGGAAATCAGGATTTATTTTAATTACGAAATTCAAATTTGTCTTAAAAATCTCTATGTTGCTATAAAGAAAGGCTCTGATCCAGTTTAATTAAATAGCCTCTCTGAACTTAAAAGCAGATTATAGGAAACCATATTTCTCTTTTCTCTGCTTCATCTACTGTCCTTTTCATTTTTCTGTATATTATACTTTCAAATGGAATTAAAGGAAACAAAGCCTAACCTGTAATTCAAAGTAGATGTCTCCTTTTCAAGTAATGGCCTGCAAAAGAAGGAGGATGGATGGAATAACCTTTTTGTGTGACATACCCTTGGGAAATTTTCTGACTATATAATCACTAACATGGGAAGTTAAAGAGATATGTTTTAGGTGTGTTCCCAGGCTTCTAATAGTTGTGTTTGTTATTTTTTACTGTATTGAAATTATTTTATTTTTGATTTTGCATCTCAGGATACATCTACATGGCTATGCTACTGCAATTTTGTCCATTTTATCTGTGACAAAGAATGTAAGTTGGAAATGTAGTTACTGAACCATATCTCTTACACATTTTACATAATTGCTCATTAACCTAGTGGTATTCTAACTGAAACTATGGTGGTAATAGTATATTATGAGGAACTTATGTCAAAATAGTGTCATAGTCACTTAAAATCTCATGTAAAGGTAATTCAAAGGACCAGATTTATATGTGCAACAGGCAACTTGAGAATGTTAAACTAGAAGGAAAGTAGTAAGATAAATTCATACATCATTTCGCCCAAAATGAAGAATCTATTTTCCTTTAATGATCAATATATAGCTTAATGTCTATTAGCAGATGACTGTGGGTATGCCTTCTCTCAAGCTTTTCTCCTTTATTTCCAGGAACCACAAATCAATTTAGGACTGAATTCTCAGTCCTGGCCTCCTGAAATGGCCTCCTAACCATAGTCTTGGACATACCTACCTTCTGCTCTCCTATTGAAATGGCTTTGTAAGTAGTTCTGTACTCTATAAACCTATAGTATCATCTTCCTCTATAAGAAATTGATCTTAGAAACCTCCACATCTCTCAATATAGAATTTATTTAATAAATACAGCAGATCCCTTTATTCAAAGAGTGTGCATTCCAAAACCACCAGTGGATGCCTGAAACTGCAGACAGGACTGAACCAACATATAAATATATATATAAATATATATATATACACATGGCCTCCCTGGTAGCTCAGCTGGTAAAGAATCCACTTGCAATGCAGGAGACCTTGGTTCAACTCCTGGGTGGGGAATATCCACTGGAGAAGATAGTCTACCCATTCCAGTATTCTCCATCTTCCCAGGTGGCACGACAGTAAAAAATCCACCCATAATGCAAGAGACCTGGGTTCAATCAGTGGGTTGAGAAGGTCCCCTGGAGGAGGACATGGCAACCCACTCCAGTATTCTTGCCTGGAGAATCCCCATGGACAGAGGAGCCTGGCAGGCTACAGTCCATGGGGTTGCAGAGTCAGACAGGATTGAGTGACTAAGCAGAGTACAGCACAGACATATATGTCTTCCCAGGAGGCTCAGTGAGAAAGAATCCAGCTACCAATGAATGGGCTCGATCCCTGGGATGGGAAGGAAATGGCAACCCACTCCAGTATTCTCGCCTGAGAAATCCAATGAACAGAGGAGCCTGGAGGGCTATAGTCCATGGGGTCGCAAAGAATGGGACTTGACTTAGGGATTACACCATCACCACAACAACAACACGTGTATATGTTTTCCTATACATACTCACCTACAGTAAAGTTTAATTTATAAATGAGGGATAGCAAGAGATTAACAGTAAACAATAACAGAATTCAACAATTATAATAATATACTGTAATAAAAGTTCTGTGAATATATTCTCTCTTTCTCAATATATCTTATTTTGTTAATACAAAATTGACACCCTTTACATCTTAACTAGGGCTTCCCTGATAGCTCAGTTGGTAAAGAATCTGCTTGCAATGCAGGAGACCCCAGGTTTGATTCCTGGGTCAGGAAAATCTGCTGGAGAAGGGATAGGCTATCCACTCCAGTATTTTAGGGCTTCCCTTGTGGCTCAGCTGGTAAAGAATCCCCCTGGGTTTGATCCTTGGGTTGGGAAGATCCCCTGGAGAAGAGAAAGGCTACCCACTAGGGAATTCCATGAACTGTACAGTCCCTGGGGTTGCAAAGAGTCAGACTCAACTGAGCAACTTTCACATCTTAACTAACTGAGCACTTATCTGCACTATAATATTTGCAGTTTGAGGTGCAACAGCAAAACTAGAACAAGTTTCTTTCTCCCTCTCCACAATTTCACAGATAGAAATTTGTTGTTACTGCAGAACTTAGCAATCTTGACAAGCAATTTTTTTTCCCTTTCCTTATTAGATAGAGAACTTTGACATTTTCACTTAAAGGGCACACTTTATGGATTCTCTTTGGCATATGTGAATTGTCAATGTCACTCATCTTGCACTTTGTGGTTGTTATTAAATAAAATAAGAGTCCCAAGCACTGTTATACCTGGACATTTGATCTGATAACTGAGATGGTGACTAAGTGAAAAATGGGTGGGATCTTAGGACAAAAGGGATGATTCACATCTCAGGAGGGATGAAATGGGATGGTGTAAGATTTCATCACACCACCTAGGAAGGTGGTGGTGGTGGTGGTTTAGTTGCTAAGTTGTGTCTGATTCTTGCGACCCCATGGACTGTAGCCTGCCAGCCTCCTGTCCATGGGATTCTCCAGGCAAGAACACTGGAGTGGATTGCCAATTCCTTCTCCACCGCTTAGGAAGACACACTATTTAAAACGTGAAATGTTTATTTCTGGAACTTTCCTCATAATATTTTTGGATTGCCACTGACCAAGTGTAAATGAAACCTTCAAAAGCAAAACCACAGATAAAAGAGGACTACTATCCTAAGAAAAAATAATTATTAAAAAATATATTATTTTAACAATCCCTTAAATTCTCATTTGGGCTTCCTTGGTGGCTCAGTGGTGAAGAATCCACCTGCCATGCAGGAGACCTGGGTTTGATCCCTGGGGCAGGAAGATCCCCTGGAGAAGGACTTGGCAACCCACTCCCAGTATTTTTGCCTGGGAAACTCTATGGACAGAGGAGCCTGGAGGGCTTCAGTCCATGAGGTCCTGAAAGAGCTGGATACCATTTAGCGACTAAATAACAACCAATAAAAAAACTCTCATTAACTGATGCACCTTGCAATAATGTTTCAGATAATTGGTCCCACGGTCCTTAACAGGTATTTACTGGATTGTTTTGGGCGTTTTAGATACAAATAAAGACATGTTCCCTTACTAAAAGGAGCTTGCAAGGTTTATTTTGCTAAAGTATATCTGTCTTTGGTCTGCATCCAAATACAAAAAGGTAAATTCTCACTGGGAATGATGTGTGATTTGGCATCTGGGGTAGGTAATGCATGGACAAACATTGGAGGGAGGTGTGTTTCAGCAGCTAGTAATATATTTAGAGAGAAGGGAAAAAGTACCTTTTTCCTGTATGCAATTTGGGGCTGGGATCTTATAAATTAGACTATTGAAAGACAGATTAATAAGAAAAACTAGCAGGCTTCCCTTGTAGCTCAGCTTCT
Organism: Madoqua kirkii; assembly: GCA_006408675.1. Lineage (NCBI taxonomy): Eukaryota > Metazoa > Chordata > Mammalia > Artiodactyla > Bovidae > Madoqua > Madoqua kirkii. The sequence goes on from SJYC01142554.1 coordinate 9,729, forward strand.
CAGCTTCCCTTGTAGCTCAGCTCCCCCTGTAGCTCAGCTTCTCTGGTAGCTACCTGCAATGCAGGAGACTTGGGTTCAATTCCTGGGTTGGGAGGATCCCTTGGAGAAAGAAATGGCAACCTACTCTAGTATTCTTGCCTGGAAAATCCCATGGACAGAGGAGCCTGGTGGGCTCAGAATATGACTGAAATGCAGGAGAGGTAGGAGACGCAGGTTCAACCCCTGGGTGGGAGAAATCCACTGAAGGAGGGCATGGCAACTCATTCCAGTATTGCTTCCTGGAGAATCCTTAGCAGGCTCTAGTCCATAGGGTTGCAAAGAGTCAGACACAACTGAAGCTACTGAGCGCACGTGCACACACACACCCTTTTGTCTGGCAAAGCAATAAAGTTATTCTTTTCTACTTCACCCAAAACTCTGTCTCCTAGATTGGATTTGACATCATGATTCAGAATGGTATGGTCAAGGAGGTTTGTTCTAGTAAGGTTTGTTTTGCAGATTTAAGTTGGTGCCTTCTCTGTTAATCAGAGTTACTAGAGTTGCTTCCTCTTAGCTCAGGAGAGGGTGAGAGACATCTTTACAAATGTAAATTTTCTCTACTAAAGGAAAATGTAGGCACCGTTTTTAGAGCTTTTTCTGCATTCACTTGTTCATAATGGCCTTTAGCCCAAAAAAGCCATATGCTTAAGAGGCATGTTTGGGGATTGCTTATTCTGTACTCTTCACAGAGAACTGCTACTGTTGCTTGCTAATTTGTAATGAAGGGGAATAACTTTGGTCCAGACACAGTTCATCCATTAGAGTTTAACTCATCTTTTTTTTTTTTTTCACTTTTATTTTCACAAAAGGTAAAAGAGTTTTTAATCTCACTTATTTTACATATGTGCGGTGCCCTTTAAATTTCTCTGAATCACTTGAAAGTTAATAGGGTAATTTTGATTGACTATATAGTTGATTGCGTATACCAAACTGCAACTGAATATTTAGCTAGAAGGACTAATAGTATAATAGAAATGTACGTGGCAAAGAGAAAAGAAATAGAAGAACTGAGTTTCTATTGCAATATTGAGAGTTTATCTTATGTAAACTATTTAGATTGGTCTAGGTGCTTAGTGCGTGTGTGCTGAGTCATGTCAGTCGTATTGATCTCTTTGGGACCCTCTGGACTGTACCCCTCCAGGCTCCCTGTCCATGGGGTTCTCCAGGCAAGAATACTGGAGTGGGTTGTCATTTCCTCCTCCAGGGGAATCTTCCCAACCCAGGGATTGAACCTGTGTCTCTTGCGTCTCCTGCCCTGGCAGGCAACTTCTTTACTACTAGTGCCACCTGGGAACCCAGGTGCTCAGTGAGTACTGGCAAAAACCGTATAAACAGAAACAAAATCAAGAACTATATACAGATCATCACAAAAAAGAATGACACTCAAATAATAACTGAGGTGGTTATTATTATTGCAGTTTTTAAACTGTCATCTTACCAATAGGAGTAATGAGATTGATGACTATTGCTATTGAGACAAGGTATAATTTTTGTCTTATTAAATGCATATTCAAGATGTTCATCAGACCGAATTAAGTCTGTTCCCTGATGTTTCTGCATTAGTGATTTTTTCCGATTATTTTTCTGTTGCTAAGAATACACAGTTCTCTTTGTGACCACTGGCTGTCAGTGACAATTATAATTTAAATAGCCCAGGCAAGGAAAATTTAAATCTGAACCAGCCAATAGTTATCATCAACATATTGCTGAAACAAAGTCATATAGACTGAGCAGGCTAAGAATGAAAATAACTGAATTTAAAATATTGAAAATAATATACATTTTTTCTTTTTGGTAATCTTGGTAAATGTATTTCTAAGTAAGATCATTTTTTAAAAAAATATTTATTTAGGCCAAGCTGCCTGGCTTGTGGAATTTAGGTTTCCTAATCAGGAACTGAACCCATGTCCCTTGCAATGGAAGCTTGGCATCCTCACCACTGGACTGCATGGGAATTCCTAGATAATTGGATTTTGATTAATCAGAAAAGGTTATCCATAGCATGAGATAAATTCAGATAGAGAAAAAAGAAATTTAAATATCATTCAAGGAATGATAATAATTTTCCTAAGTTTCAGTGGACAAAGCTCAGTTTCTTTATCTATCTATTAAAAGAAAAAAAACACTGCTCTTAACAGCAAAAAAGATGCTTTGAATCTCTCAGTAGAAATGCTTTAAGCATTGTTTGTGCAGTTGGGGTGATGAAGTTGCATTGAGCATCCTCAATCTCATTTCCTTCATTTTAAAGAACACTGGCTGTGGATAATTGGTTAATGAATAAGGGAAAGCATCAGGAGTTCCAAGAAGGCCAGAACAGATCACCCCAAAATACGCTGCTTTGAAATAAGGATTATGTTAAGCTAAAGGTCGTTAAAACACAAATTTAAAAGAGCTCTTTACCTCCCGTTAACTGCCTAAAAAATAAAGCACAAATTCCATCTATTGTATAGAAAATTTACATTAGTAAAATAAATTTCCATTTGTAAATCTGTCTCTATACCAGGAAGACTGCTGCTCCTGGAGACAACACTTAGCACCTGAGAGAATCTCCACTACATAACAAGACAACCCTTACTTACCACACAGTTTTTCCCCTTACCTTCCCACAACTTGCCTCCCTGACCTGGAAGCCCCATACCCTGTTTCCTATTTGTGACCTAAAAAGGTATGGATGTGTGTGCTAAGCTGTTAAGTCCTGTCCAACTCTTTGCAGCCCTTTGGACTATAGCTCACCAGGCTCCTCTGTCCCTGGAATTTTTCAGGCAAGAATATTGGATTGAGTTGCTATTTCCTTCTGCAGCAGATCTTCCTGACCAGGGATCGAACCCAAATCTCCTGTATCTCTGGTCCTCTGTATTGCAGGTGGATTCTTTACTCACTGAGCTATTGAGGAAGCCGTAAAATGGTATACAGGTCTCAATCATCTGATGAGTCTCATTTCTTTTTGAAACTACCATGCATAGGAAACAAACAAACAAAAAAAACAAACAGGGAATAATATATGTATACATACAGCTGATTCACTTTGCTGTACAGTAGAAATAACTTTGTAAAGCAACTATACACTAATAAAAATTAATTAAAAAAATAAAGAAGAAATTCATTAAAGGCAATTGCACCAAGGGGAAAAAAAAGAACCCCTGTGCATACACATAATTAAACATTTTTTTCCTCTTGTTAACCTGTCTTATGCGTTTGGTTCCCATGTCCCAGCTGCTGAAATCTAGGAGGGTAGAGGGAAGAAATTTAACCTCTCCTACAAGTTCAAAGCACATGTGATAAGTAAAGAAAGATGCTCCTTGAGGTTGTCAGGAAGGAGAAAAGGAATTCCTAAAGAAGAAACCCTCTAAGCTAAGTCTTCAGGACTGACTAGTTTTCTAGGGTAGGATATATTGGGGAATAAGAGGACATGAGAGGAAAAGCATGTTGTAGTGGCATGAAGCCAAGTTGGGCATGGTGTGTCTAACCTGTTAGAAAGAAAAACCACAGGCTTCAGATGGCATCACTTGTGCTAAAAGCCCATGATACCAAATCTAGATTTAATACTTGACCTAATTATGGTTTTGATCTTCCCCAGAAATGGAATCTTGATCTCTGGTGGCCTCTGCCTGCAGTGGCTTGAAGCAAGATTTTGGCTCCCGGTCAGAGACTGTAGTCAGGCCTCAGCAGTGAGGGTGCTGAATCCTAACCACTAGACCAGTGGCCAGGGACCCATCAGCTGCCTAGAAATGAATTTCCACAGAGAGACAGAAAGTAGTGAAACGAGTACCGTGTTTTTTAGAAGGAAAAATGGTACATGTGGATAGACACATGGGCAGGCTGAGAGAGAGAGAGAGGTTCATGCCTGCATGGTAGTTTGAATCACTTTAATGGGGCATTTCTTCAGGGTTTCCTTTGGTGAATCACCTTGCTTTGCCTGGTTCTGAATTTGTACTTGGCATATCTCAGGGTCTCCCCCATCTCTTAGCCAAGATGGATTCCAGTGAAGAGGCCTATAGGTAGTTGATACCATCTCCTTGTTTGACCTTCAAGGGGTCTTTCTGCACATGTGTAGTTGGGAAGGTTTCTTGGACTTGAGAATGAGGAATCTGTGGTCTTTTATCTCTTATCTGGGCAGGGCTTAGCTTCTCCTCCCTCCTGCTCTTTTGGAGTATCTGAACTCCAGCTGCTTAGCCTGGGGCCCCATCTGTCTCCCACCTCAATCTTAATCAACGAGTTTGGAATTTTTTGGTCAGCACTAAAGTGGTGACTTCTCATATGGGCCCCCTTCATCCCTGAGGAAAAAGAGGCAACCTGCATGATAAAAGCCTGTGTTGGTCCTTTCCCCCAGTAAGATGTCCTGGCCTAAAAAGCCCTCATTTTCTTTTTCATCTCATTTAGCAATTAGATGAGATGCTGCCTGATTCATAAATTGTTGAAAAAAACCAATTAGAACTTCATATTTACTCTGTTGAATCTTGTTTCTTAACCAAAGAAAGTTGGCTGTAGGGTGTTGGGAAAGGCATACTGGCTTTTTAAGATTACATTTGCTCATATGGCATCAAGAAGATAATAAGGTCTTTTAACTAAACTATGTGTGGAAGTGGTTATATGATAAGTGTTTTAAATTTTGTTGTGTGAATTTTTAATTTTATTGAAGTTACATACATAAATGCTTTTAAATGACACTATTTCTATAAAGCTTTTGGTAATAAACAAGTTATTCATTGTTATTCCATTTTATTCCATTTGTTCTCCATTACTCCATTTCCCTCCCGTCTCTATCATTCCCTGGAAGTAACCCTGGAAGAGACAATCTTCAGCTCTTAATTGTTTCCTCCTGTGTTTGCTCTAAATACCTAATGCTTGTGTTAATTTTTAGAATTAATTTTATATGTATTTTTATTTTTACTATAGGAAGATGAGAATTTAATAGGTTGACTTAATCCCTTCACTAGGCTGTAACAAAACATCATAGACTGGGTGGCTCATGAACAATAAACATTTATTTCACACATTTCTGGAAGTTATAAAATCAGATTAGAGTGTCATCATATCTAGTGAGGGTCTCTTTGGGATCCATTTTATTTTTACTATAGGAAGATGAGAATTTAATAGGTTGACTTAATCCCTTCACTAGGCTGTAACAAAACATCATAGACTGGGTGGCTCATGAACAATAAACATTTATTTCACACATTTCTGGAAGTTATAAAATCAGATTAGAGTGTCATCATAGTCTAGTGAGGGTCTCTTTGGGATCCCAGATTCCTGTTGTAGTCTTATGTTGCAAAAGGGGCAAGGCAGCTTTCTCAGACTTCTTCTTTATGGCACTAATAATCCTTCTAAATAACCCTCCTACCAATGTCACCAAGTACAAGTTCATGTGCATGACACAGTGAGGCCAAGCAAACCTGAATGTTGGAGTGTTGGAGCAGAGAAAGGTTTATTGCAGGACCAAGCAAGAAGAGTGGTTCATGCTCAGAAACCCCTAATTCTTTGATGGTTTTGGGGAGAGGTGTTTTTAGAGGCAAAATGTAGGGTGAGGGCTGCAGGGTGTGTGACTTTCTTCTGATTGGTTGATGGTGATCCCCTAAAATCAACTTCTTTCTTGGCTCACGAGTCTATCTTTTCCTGTTTCCTGAGTAACTTCTTTTTGGTTATAGCATCCTCAGGCACATACCTGGAACTTTTTTTAATGTCCAAGAAATGCATTTCAAAAATATAAACTTTTTCTTAAAAACTGTAGATAGTAACATCTCATAAAATGGAATTCAAATTTTATAGCCTGGCAAGTATATATCTATAACTTCTTAAAAATGTACCTACCTGTGGCTTAGACATACTGAAATTTCTATAGGGCTACCCCAGGGTTTATAGACAAACAAAACCTGCTGAGGTCTTCCTAGGTGGTATAATGGTAAAGGATCTACTGGCAATGCAGTAGATGCAAGAGATGGGGGTTCAATCCCTGGCTTGGGAAGATTCCTGGAGGAGGAAAGAGCAACCCATACAACAGGATGCTTGCTTGGAAAATTCCACAGTCAGAGGCGCCTGGCGGGCTACAGTCCATGGGTCTGCAAAGAGTCAGACATGACTGAGTGAGTGCAAGTACCCAAATCCTGAGTGTAATATAAAATGGTGGCAATTGTGGACAACTGCAGAGTGAACAGTCCATCTAAAAGTGAACACCCTCTGCTTAGTCCAGCAGATTTTTGTCATATGGAAATTAGGGCCAATTTGTCAGATACTTTTAGAGCTAGGTAAAGTCTCTCTCTATAAAGATGTAGGCAATTAGCAAATATTTGAGAACCCCTCCGCTTGCCAAACAAAACCAAAGGTAGGATTCAGCTACCAGTTGCAACCTCTGCCTGCTCAAAGTAAGTTTATTGACTCTACCCCAGGCCAGGCAGCAACTCATTCTTATTTTCTTAGCCTTTCTTATCTTGTTCATTTCACTTTAAGTACTTTTTCCTCTATATCTATTCAACTATACCACTTTCCAATTTCTAGGTCAGTTTTCACCTCCTCTTTCCTATTCTTTCTGCTTCAGTATCACCCTCTACTCAGATAATATATGTTTATAATCTGATGATTTCTTTTGTGCCTTTATCATAAACTCCCGGAGTTCACTCAGACTCACGTCCATCGAGTCAGTGATGCCATCCAGCCATCTCATCATCTGTCGTCCCCTTCTCCTCCTGCCCCCAATCTCTCCCAGCACCAGAGTCTTTTCCAATGAGTCAACTCTTCGCATGAGGTGGCCAAAGTATTGGAGTTTCAGCTTTAGCATCAGTCCTTCCAAAGAACACTCAGGACTGATCTCCTATAGAATGGACTGATTGGATCTCCTGGCAGTCCAAGGGACTCTCAAGAGTCTTCTCCAACAACCCAATCTCTCCCAGCACCAGAGTCTTTTCCAATGAGTCAACTCTTCGCATGAGGTGGCCAAAGTATTGGAGTTTCAGCTTTAGCATCAGTCCTTCCAAAGAACACTCAGGACTGATCTCCTATAGAATGGACTGATTGGATCTCCTGGCAGTCCAAGGGACTCTCAAGAGTCTTCTCCAACATCACAATTCAAAAGCATCAATTCTTCAGTGATCAGCTTTCTTCACAGTCCAACTCTCACATCCATACATGACAACAGGAAAAACCATAGCCTTGACTAGACGGACCTTTGTTGGCAAAGTAATGTCTCTGCTTCTAAATATGCTAATTAGGTTGGTCATAACTTTCCTTCCAAGGAGTAAGCATCTTTTAATTTCATGGCTACAATCACCATCTGCAGTGATTTTGGAGCCCCTCAAAATAAAATCTGAAACTGTTCCCCATCTATTTCCCATGAAGTGATGGGACCAGATGCCATGATCTTAGTTTTCTGAATGTTGAGCTTTAAGCCAACTTTTTCACTCTCCTTTTTACTATAATCTTCCTCTTAAAAATTATGTTATTATTTCTCAAAAAAAAAAAAAGAAAGAAATCCAAAACAATAGTATGCATTTGTATTCCCTATTAACCCAAGAGAAATGAGTGTGCAAATTGCTTTTGTTTTTAAAAAAGGAGCTGAGCCTCTGTTTAGAGTTAGAGACAGTTTTAACTGGATTAACCATTTTTTCCTTCAGAATTTTAAGTATCATTTTAAAATACCAATTTTAATTTAAAATGCCATTCAGAATGTTAGTATGTAATTTTTACACAGGTGACTGGTAATCATAGATGTTATTTTTTTAATTATGAAATATTTCTAATTCACAGGAAACTTAAGTCATATCACATAGACACATATGAATATCACTCAGATCTAACATAAATTACGATTTTTGTACTTCTATCTGGAAAATTTAAAGAGGCATTGTCATCCTAATACCATCTTATTAAAATATATAGTACAATCACCAAGGAAATATTGGTCGTAGTATTTAGGCAGAAAAGAATGAACTTAAAGAAATGATTAGACTAAATCCAAGTTCCACACTGTAGGATTCTCCATTGTTTGAAACCTGAATCTAATTTTTAAAATATCAGATACACACCCCTGGGCAGCTTGCCAGGTGGTGCTCATGGTAAAGAATCTGTCTGCTAATGCGGGGAACACAAGAGACTTGGTTCGATCCCTGGGTTGAGAAGATCTCCTGGAGAAGGGAATGACAAAACACTCCAGTAGTCTTGCCTGGAAAATTCCATGGACAGAGGAACCTGGCAAGCTGAAGTCCTTGGGACTGCAAAGAGTTGGACGTGACTGAGTGAGCACACATGCACATACACCTTAGCTCATGGCACATGATTTTTTCTCTTTCCTAGATCCTCTTTTATTTAATATGCATATTCCCTTTGTCTCTATGCTGTACTCCAATTTCTCTTCATCCATAGGCAGCAGGGACAGAATAAAGATGATGATAAATACTATGATATGTCTTCCATCCAAAGACAGGGTCTCCTTTTCCTCACCTAGCCTATGACCAACTATACTTCAGTCAGTCAGTTCAGTCACTCAGTGGTGTCCAACTCTTTGTGACCCCTTCAACTGCAGCACACCAGGCTTCCTTGTCCATCACCAACACCTGGAGCTTACTCAAACTCATGACATGGAGTTGGTGATGGAATCCAAAGATCTCATCCTCTTTTGTCCCCTCCGCCTCCTGCCTTCAGTCTTTCCCAGAATCAGGGTCTTTTCAAATGAGTCAGCTCTTCGCATCAGGTGGCCAAAATATTAGAGTTTCAGCTTTAGTCCTTCCAATGAACACTCAGGACTGACCTCCTTTAGGATGGACTGGTTGGATCTCCTTGCAGTCCAAGGGACTCGCAAGAGTCTTCTCCTGCACACAGTTCAAAAGCATCAATTCTTCAGCACTCAGCTTTCTTCACAGTCCAAATCTCATATCCATATATGACTACTTGAAAAATCAGCTTTGACTAGATGGACCTTTGTTGGCAAAGTAATGTCTCTGCTTTTTAATATGCTGTCTAGTTTGGTCATAACTTTTCTCCAAGGAGCAAGCATCTTTTAATTTCATGGCTGCAAACACCAACTGCAGTGATTTTGGAGCCTAAAAAAGAAATTCTCTCACTCTTTCCATTGTTTTCCCATCTATTTGCTATGAAGTGATGGGACCACATGCCATGATCTTAGTTTTCTGAATGCTAGTTTTAAACCAACTTTTTCACTCTCCTCTTTCACATTCATCAAGAGGCTGTTTAGTTCTTCTTTACTTTCTGTCATAAGTGTGGTGTCATCTGAATATCTGAGTTTATTGATATTTCTCCCAGCAATCTTGATTCTAGCTTGCGTTTCATCCAGCCCAGTATTTTTCATGGTATACTCAGCATATAAGTTAAAAAATAAGCAGGGTGACAATATATAGCCTTGAGGTACTCCTTTCCTGATTTGGAAGCAGTCTGTTGTTCCATGTCCATTTCTAACTGTTGCTTCTTGATTTGCATACAGATTTCTCAGGAGGAAGGTCAGGTGGTCTGGTATTCCCATCTCAATCTTTACTTTCTGTCATAAGTGTGGTGTCATCTGAATATCTGAGTTTATTGATATTTCTCCCAGCAATCTTGATTCTAGCTTGCGTTTCATCCAGCCCAGTATTTTTCATGGTATACTCAGCATATAAGTTAAAAAATAAGCAGGGTGACAATATATAGCCTTGAGGTACTCCTTTCCTGATTTGGAAGCAGTCTGTTGTTCCATGTCCATTTCTAACTGTTGCTTCTTGATTTGCATACAGATTTCTCAGGAGGAAGGTCAGGTGGTCTGGTATTCCCATCTCATTAAGATTTTCTACAGTTTGTTGTGATCAAAGGCTTTGGCATAGTTAATAAAGCAGAAAGAGATGTTTTTCTGGCACTCTCTTGCTTTTTCAGTGATTCAGCAGATGTTGGCAATTTGACATCTGGTTCCCCTCCCTTTTCTAAGTCCAGCTGGAACATCTGGAAGTTCATGGTTCATGTCCTGCTGAAGCCTGGCTTGGAGAATTTTGAGCATTACTTTGATGGTATGTGAGATGAGTACAATTATGTAGTAGTTTGAACATTCTTTGGTAATGCCTTTCTTTGGGATTGGAATAGAAACTGACCTTTTCCAGGCCCGTGGCCACTGCTGAGTTTTCCAAATTTGCTGGCATAATGAGTGTAGCACTTTCACAACATCATCTTTTAGGATTTGAAAGAGCTCAACTGGAATTCCATCACCTCCACTAGCTTTGTTCATAGTGATGCTTCCTAAGACCCACTTGACTTTGCATTCCAGGATGTCTGGCTCTAGGTGAGTGACCACACCATCGTGGTTATTTGGGTCCTGAAAATCTTTTTTGTAGAGTCCTCTGTGTATTCTTGCCACCACTTCTTAATATCTCCGGCTTATGTTAGGTCCATACCATTTCTGTCCTTTATTGTGCCCATCTTTGCATGAAATGTTCCCTTGGTATCTCTAATTTTCTTGGAGAGATCTCTAATCTTTCCCATTCTATTGTTTTCCTTAATTTCTTTGTATTGATCACTGAGGAAGGCTTTCCAATCTCTCTTTTCTTTGGAACTCTGCATTCAAATGGGTGTATCTTTCCTTTTCATGTCTTTTCTTTTCTCAGCTCTTTGTAGGGCCTCCTCAGACAACCATTTTGCCTTTTTGCATTTCTTTTTCTTGGGGATAGTCTTTATTACTGCCTCCTGGACAATGTCACAATCCTCCGTCCTCAGTTCTTCAGACACTGAATTTATTTCTCACCACCACCCTATAATCCTAACAGATTTGATCTAGGTCATTCCTGAATGGTTTAGTGATTTTCTCTACTTTCTTCAATTTAGGTCTGAATTAGGACTTAAACTGAAGGAGTTCATGATCTGAGCCACAGTCAACCTCCGGTCTTGTTTTTGCTGACTGTTTAAAGCTTCTCCATTTTAGCTGCAGAAATATAATTAATTTGATTCTGGTATTGATCATCTGGTGATGTCCATGTGTGAAGTCCTCTCTTGTGCTGTTAGAAAAAGGTGTTTGCTATGACCAGTGTGTTCTTTTGGCAAAATTCTGTTAGCCTTTGACCTGCTTTGTTTTTTACTTCAAGGTCAAATTTGTCTATTATTCCAGGTATCTCTTGATTTCCTACTTTTGCTTTCCAGTCCCCTTAATGAAAAGGACATCTCTTTTTGGTGTTAGTTCTCGAAGGCCTTGTAGGTCTTCATAGAACCATTCATCTTCAGCTTCTTCAGCATACTGGTTGGGGCACAGACTTGGATTTCTGTGATACTGAATGGTTTGCCTTGGAAACAAACAGAGATCATTCTGTCGTTTCTGAGATTGCATCCAAGTACTGCATTTTGGACTCTTTTGTTGACCATGATGGCTACTCCATTTCTTCTTAGAGATTCTTGCCCACAGTGGTAGATATAATGGTCATCTGAGTTAAATTCACCCATACCAGTCCATTTTAGTTCACTGATTCCTAAAATGTCAATGTTCACTCTTGCCATCTCCTATTTGGCCACTTTAAATTTGCCTTGATTCATGTACCTAACATTCCTGGTTCCTACACAATATTGTTCAATAAAGCATCGGGCTTTGCTTCCATCACCAGTCACATCCACAACTGGTGGTGTTTTTGCTTTGGTCCCATCTCTTCATTCTTTCTGGAGTTATTTCTCTGCTGATCTCCAGTAGCATATTGGGCACCTACAAACCTGGGAAGCTCATCTTTCAGTATCCTATCTTTTTGCCTTTTCATATTGTCCATGGGGTTCTCAAGGTAAGAATACTGAAGTGGGTTTGCCATTCCCTTCTCCTGTGAACCATGTTTTGTCAGAACTCTCCACCATGACCTTTCCATCTTGGGTGGCCCTACACAACATGGCTCATAGTTTCTTTCAGTTAGACAAGGCTGTGGTCCTTGTGATCAGATTGTTTATAAAGCCAAAAAGCTGAGAAGTGATGGTCTTCAACAGACAATGTGATCTCAACTATGTGATTAATCAGCAACTATAATGAAAGCGATGCCATGCAAACTCCTGGACTAACCTTTAAAAGTACTGCTCTCATGATCTGACTTCCTTGCTGGAGAAATCTTGTGGACAAGCCCTGAGTATACAGTTGAACAGGAAACCTTCCCAGGCAAGTCAAGTCTTCTAGTGTCTCTGCCAAGGTGTCAGAAATATGAAAGGGTAGGTCTTGATCCTAGAGATCAACTCGACTACTGATATTAGACTTCTAATGCCCTCTGTGTCTACCAGGCAGGCAGATGTATTGCCTACTCAAGCTGCTCCTGAGATCCTTACTCACAGACACGTGAGCAAAATGGAAGATCATTATTTTTAGCTGCTAAGTTTTATAATGGTTGGTTATTCAACAAAGACAACTGGAACAACAGCCATATTTTTGTGTTTAACATACTTTTTTCCTCCCAATGTGTGTGTTCTTACAAAATATGTGTATCTTGTGGGTGGATATTTCATTTTTCTAAAATACATCTCATTTTCTTTTCCACTAAGCACAACATTTTTGATATTCATTTGTGTTAGAACTTAGACATCTATTTGTTACTTTAATTTGCTCTGTAGATTTATATGCTCATCCAGACATTTTATTTATTTTCTTTTCTTCTAGAGACTGACATTCAGGTTGCCTCCAGCTTGCAGCTGCTACACATAATGTTGTGATAAATACCTTAGAATCTCTCTTTACTTACTTGTGTGAGAATTTATTGAGTTTATAAACAGAAAGTCTCTATCGCAAGCTGTGTCTACATTTTATTTGTCTCAGTAATGATAGATTCTCTCCCGTATGGCTGTGCCAGTTCATCCTTCCACTAGCAATGTATGGGAGTCTTATATCACCACCTTCTTTCCAATAATTGAAATCACTCAGCTTTCTCATTTTTTCCTGTATAACATTTTAAAATGAGATCTGTTTTTAATATATAGGTTTCTAATTACCATTGACTTTGAATGGTATTTTTGCACACATTGATCTTTTGTGTTTCCTTCTTTTAACTATATTTTTACCTTTCTCACTTCAGTATTTCTTTTGCCTAGAGTACATCCTTACATGTAGTGTTAGATTGGAATCTCATTTTCTTTTTCTCCATACAAGGAGCCCTTTCCTTCCTGTCTTTCTATTCTCCAAACTCTACTAAACAGTATGTCCTTCCCACACTGATGTGTGGTATCTTTTCTATCTTATAGTGAAAAAAAAAAAAGTGTTAAGCATTCAGTGACATCCACCTCTCTGTGACTCTATGGACTGTAGCCTTCCAGGCTCCTCTGTCCATGGAATTTTTCAGGCAAGAATACTGGAGTGGGTTGTCCTTTCCTTCTTCAGAGGATCTTTCTGACCCAGGGATTGAACGCATGTCTCCTATTTCTCCTGAATTTTCAGACAAATTCTTTATCCACTGAGTCATCGTATACGATTGCATATATGCTAGCTTCTTAAATGCTGTTGCATAAAAAATTCAATGTGAGTTATTTCTTTGATAAATCATTGAACAAAATTCCATGAAGCAGTCTTATTTATTGTTCTTATACTGAACTTAAGATAATTAATTATTTTATTGGGCTATATGTTTGTGTTTAGAGTTTTGGGTTGGCAAATATTCTATTTATTTGTATTTGCCTTATTTTTCTTTATAGACATAGTTTTATTTATGAGCTCTATAAAATCCTAGATCTAAATAAAAATGTATTTGGTAATACATTTCAGCATAATTTTATAGGAAATTAAGTGGTGTTTTATCTATATATGTTACATATTTTATATGAAGGCATTAACAGAATTATGTAAGCATCATTTTTCTACATATCATATAGGAGAACATTACATGCTTAAATGGTTCTCAATAATGACCTCATATAGAGAAGACCAGTGAAAATACCTTAAAACAACAGCAAACAATTCTAGGAAAAAGGACAACCTTGAAGAACAACAACAAAATCTGTCTTAGAAGTGTCAGTTGATTTTTAGCAATAATTTGGGCAACACTAATGACATAGCCTGATTTCATGTGTTTCAGTTAAGTGACATATAAATAAAAACACAAAAGCTGGAAATTAGATTTATTAATAGTAATTCCTGCCTGCCTAATTCAAAATGCCCAGAACTTTTCCTAATATTGAGCTTTTGAACTTCAAAAGCCCCATCTGTTGATAAAAATGGGCAATATCCCCAAGTCTGCAGCCTCTAATCTGGTGGCATTAAAGGGAGAATTTGGGGACATGAAGTCCATGACTTAAAGCCTTATAACTTTCCAGAAGTCATCTTCTCCAACAGTATGTCATGAGGAAACAACAACAACAACACTTTTCACTGTCAAACCTCTAAGCAATGCAGAAGATCAATATGGTTCAATCTGAATATTACATGTTTTTCTTACACTTAAAAAAGAAATAAACACTAACAGAATGTTTTGATGGCATTGCTCTCCAGAAAAATCAAATTTTATGCTGTCCCTTATCTTTGAGGGCTTTATTTCTCCTAAGAACAATAGGGTTTGTGGCAATGAAGACCAAAAACTCTAGAGACAAAAATCTATTCATCTATTGAATGTAGCTGAATGAACCTGGGTTGAAAGAGTATATATTAGATTGTGTCCAGTTTAGATTCTTAATAGAGTATCCCTTCTTTATGTTTCTACAGGATTTAAAACTAAACAGAAATCTGGATATTGATAAGCAACTGTTTCCCATAAACAATTATATAGTATGTCTTCAAGCTTGTGCTAAGGCACAACGAAAGACAGCAAATCTTAAGGTCTTCTTTCTTTTTTCATGGAAAGCATATGACTTTAATTCACATGTACCTTTGGAATCTTTCCACTGTTTGTGTACATCAGCAGCAGCACTTCAATAGAGCATTAAATTATAGTATTTCTGTTTTATTATTATTGGCAAGATTAGAAATGAAAGAAAATAAAATAGTGTGAATATGCTGTATATGGGAGTTATTTTAAATAGAGCCAGTTTTATAGATTGTTTGCAAAAGATTCTCTTAAACTTGCAAAATAGTGTTTATTGTTTCTCAATCTTATATGCTTTATGAGTAGCTGTGATTTTTTTCTCTCTTTGCTTAGAAGAAGTCCCAACTGAAACTGGCTTTATTTCAACACTTCAAAATGAATTCCTCCAAATGGAATACAAATTGAATTGCTCTCAGGAATAAAATCACTTAGCTGCCATGAATCACAATTTGAGATTTTAAATGGCAAAACATTCTGATTAGTGTGCGTATGTGCATGTGTATGTCCCAACATGTGTTCCGGCTTATACACCAGAAGGAGGAATAATACATTTTTGACTGAACTGTGAAATTCACTTGGAATATCACTTTTATAGAAGTGGAAGACAAGTTTTATCTTTGCCATGACTGGTTTTGACAGTCAGAAATGGTAATGTGTGATGATATTTTATAGTATTCTCTCTCCACTCGTTTCCTAAGTTTTAGTATAGCAAATATTATATTCAGTTCAGTTCAGTCACTCAGTCGTGTCCGACTCTTTGCAATCCCATGAACTGCAGCACGCCAGGCCTCCTTCCAATCACCAACTCCTGGAGATCACTCACACTCACGTCTATCGAGTCCATGATGCCATCCAGCCATCTCATCCTCTGTCGTCCCCTTCTCCTCCTGTCCCCAATCCCTCCCAGCATCAGAGCCTTTTCCAATGAGTCAACTCTTCGAGTGAGGTGGCTAAAGTATTGCAGTTGCAGCTTCAGCATCATTCCTTCTAGAGAACACCCAGGACTGATCGCCTTTATTAGTGTACTGTATTATTTTCAAATATTTAACATATTTGATATATTTCAGGATGCAAGTAACTTCAGCATCACCATTTGTTCCTTATTTTCAGCTATTTAAATAATGTTAATGTTTCATTTTTTTGGTTTATCGAACAGTTCAGTTCAGTCACTCAGTCGTGTCCGACTCTTTGCAATCCCATGAACTGCAGCACGCCAGGCCTCCTTCCAATCACCAACTCCTGGAGATCACTCACACTCACGTCTATCGAGTCCATGATGCCATCCAGCCATCTCATCCTCTGTCGTCCCCTTCTCCTCCTGTCCCCAATCCCTCCCAGCATCAGAGCCTTTTCCAATGAGTCAACTCTTCGAGTGAGGTGGCTAAAGTATTGCAGTTGCAGCTTCAGCATCATTCCTTCTAGAGAACACCCAGGACTGATCGCCTTTATTAGTGTACTGTATTATTTTCAAATATTTAACATATTTGATATATTTCAGGATGCAAGTAACTTCAGCATCACCATTTGTTCCTTATTTTCAGCTATTTAAATAATGTTAATGTTTCATTTTTTTGGTTTATCGATTCCATTCAAACACACACTACACCTGAATTTGTGAAATATAAATGGTACCGTCAATGAAGTACCAGTACGTTATATTTAAATAGCTATTCCAAGAGTAAAGTTTATCAACATTTACTTGTTTTTCTACTAATTGGAGGCTTCTTTTCTGCAATTGGAGGCTCCTATCCTCAGAGTTATTACTTCTAATATTTTTCTTTCCATTCTCTTTCTTGAAGAAAGATTTACAGGGAATATTTAGAAGAGGGTATCAATTGCCAGATTGACCTACCTGGTTTCATTGCCTGAAATCTCCAAACCACCAGCGTCTTTCAAAAAACATTGTAAACAGAGTTAGGTACTCAGAATTCTTAGACTACATTTCAAATATGCCCTTCCTCATTATTGCTCAAGTAGTTTTGTATGTGTATGTGTGTGCTGTATTATACTTTATTATTTTTCAGGTAATTCATGAATTACCTACACATGTAATTGACCAAACTATAAGGTATTATTGTATAAGTTTTTACTCTTTTGTATAGTTTCCTCCCTTTATATAAAAATTATTAATTTTGCTTTTACAACTGTATTTTGGTTAACATTTTCACAGTATGAAGTTTTCTTCCTTTTACTTTGAACCTACTTCTTTATATTTAGTGTGTGTTTTTGTAGACATATATAGTTGAATTTTGATTTTTCATCAAACTTGATGACTGTGTTTTAATTGGTGTGTATAGTTTGCTTATAATTAATGTTATTATTAAAATGATCCCTTGGACTGTAAGGAGATCCAACCAGTCCATCCTAAAGGAATTCAGTCCTGAATATTCATTGCAAGGACTGATGCTGAGGTGAAACTCCAATACTTTGGCCAGAACTTTGCAAAGAACTGACTCCTTGGAAAAGACCCTGATGCTGGGAAAGACTGAAAGTGGAGGAAGGGTACGAGAAATGAGATGGTTGGATGGCATCACCAACTCAATGCACTTGAGTTTGAGTAAACTCCAGGAATTAGGAAGCCTGGCATGCTGCGGTCCATGAGGTCACAAAGAGGCAGACATGACTGAGAGACAGAACTGAACTGACTGACTGAATTATTATTTATATCTTAAAAAGTTATAATGATTGCCCTCAGGTTTATAATATATATCTTTAATTAGAACATACATTCAAACCATCTTATATAGATGTGTGGAAGAGTCTTACAACAGTATACTCCCAATTCCTCCATCCCATTCCTCCCTCCCATTTTTTGTACTATTATCATCATATATTTTGGTTGCACATGTGCTATCAACTCAGGATATCTAGTTGGCTATTTTAGCTTTAGACAATTTTCTCTTAAAGCAATTTTTTAAGTTAAAAAAATGAATTTTATAACATTGTCATTTATTCCATGTCAACATTCTCCCTTTCTTTTTATAGATCCAAGTCTTGGCATAACATATATTTCTGTCTCTCCTCCAGGAAAAGATAGTAAAGATGTGTGGAAGAGTCTTACAACAGTATACTCCCAATTCCTCCATCCCATTCCTCCCTCCCATTTTTTGTACTATTATCATCATATATTTTGGTTGCACATGTGCTATCAACTCAGGATATCTAGTTGGCTATTTTAGCTTTAGACAATTTTCTCTTAAAGCAATTTTTTAAGTTAAAAAAATGAATTTTATAACATTGTCATTTATTCCATGTCAACATTCTCCCTTTCTTTTTATAGATCCAAGTCTTGGCATAACATATATTTCTGTCTCTCCTCCAGGAAAAGATAGTACTTTACTCTTGCCATTGCCTATCTTGGAGAAGGCAATGGCACCCCACTCCAGTACTCTTGCCTGGAAAATTCCATGGATGGAGGAGCCTGGTAGGCTGCAGTCCATGGGGTGGCTAGGAGTCAGACATGACTGAGCAACTTTACTTTCAATTTTCACTTTCATGCATTGGAGAAGGAAATGGCCACCCACTCCAGTGTTCTTGCCTGGAGAACCCCAGGGACGGGGGAGCCTGGTGGGCTGCTGTCTGTGGGGTCACCCAGAGTCGGACACGACTGAAGCGACTTAGCAGCAGCATTGCCCATCTGCAGTGGTTTTTCATCAGAAGCTGAAAAGACAGTGTATTTCCCCTTTATCCAGTGGCTGAAGGTCTTTGATCTATAGCAGGGGCTGACAAGGGTACGATGAGCACAGCGCCTTGCCTTTCACGGCTATTTGCCCTTCTCCCCTAAGTCTGCATCACAGGGATGCATTTTCAGAATAGTCACCTGCCCAATCTGTTCTTGTGAGTATCCAGTGAGCCCATGCCTGTGAGATGTTACAAATTTCTCTTTTATCTGCTGATTTCAGAAGTTTCCTTGAGTTGGATATTCTGTAAATCACATACACTTTGTCATCATTAAACTTTTTAGCTAAAGGCTTCATACTGGTGTCCAATGGTACGTCCCCTGGTAAGCAAGTGCTCATGTTTCATTGCTCATTTGAAGCACCTGATTTTCTTTAGATTTCAGCTTACTTTGTTGACTTGTGACCTAAACTCTTTAAGAAAAGTTGTGAATTTTTAAGTTATATTTTATTATTTTGGTTGAAGTAGTGGAAATTTTGCTCTTTCCATCTTTCATAAACATAATAAGTTTTCTAATTTCTCTGTAAGTGAAAAATTCTAACTAATCTACAAAAATAGTTACAAACACCAAACTAAACTTAAGTTTTTGTTATTTTTTTTTTAAATTAAATCTAATGTGTTCTTGTATGGGGCTGGTAAAGAATCTGCCTGAGATGTGGGAGACCTGGGGGTTGATCCCTGGGTCAGGAAGATCCCCTGGAGGAGGGCATGGCGACCCACTCAAGAGTTCTTGCCTGGAGACTCCCATGGATAGAGGGGCCTGGAGGGCTATAGTCCATGAAGTCGCAAAGAGCTGGACACAATTGAAGCAACTTAGCCCAAGTTTATAGTGTAAAACAATCTTTATCACCCTTACAATATCTCCATCATTGCCCAAGAATCACTTCCAGCAAGACTATAAATATGAAGGAACATACAAATATGTCTCCTGGGCTTAAACTCCATTGACACAAATTTCCACAAAATAAAGAATGTTATGTATTTTGTCTGTTACATTTTCTAACATGCCACAGAAAATGCAAGTCAAATTTTACATGGTATTTTTCTCAAAGTCTCATGTGGGAAACTAATAAATTCTTAATTATTTTATAAATCTCATATTCAATTAACTTTTTAATAAAATGAAATATTACATCTTGACAAAGTTATCTTGAATGCCAAATGGCAAATGTCAAGAAAACACAACCTCTCCTTAAAATTCTTAGACTACAGTTTAC
>SJYC01142555.1:0-27743 GCA_006408675.1 Madoqua kirkii
TTCCATATTAATATGTTGTAATTCATTTCATTGGAATCCAAATGCAATCTAAAATAAACTTTAGAGCATTCATGGAAAATTAATGAGCAAACACATTTATAATGGCCAGAGTTTCATATAGCTCATATCATTATTACTTAGTTGAAATTAATATCCATTAAATGAGAGATTTTTGTAGGATAGTTAGAATTTTCCACTTGTAGAGAAATTGGAAAATTTATCATGTTATCCATTTCATAGTGCCTCAAGATGTGATCTGTTTTAGTTTAGCTTCTTCTTTCTTTCTTTCTTTTTTTTTTTTACACACACATGCTTAAGGAAAATGACTAGAACTTTTTCTAATTATTTTTTAACAGTAGTGTTGGATTGTACATTTCTTTGCCTGTTGGGATGACACAGAATTGGTGTTTTGTTTTGTTTTGTAAAAGGACACCCAGGCAGATAGATGAATATAGAGCAATCAGGTGTAGATAAGACTCCATTATTCCCCCAACACTCCCAATAAACTCTTATTCAGTGCAACAAGAAAGGAAAATGTGGGAAAATGTTTCATCATTCTTAGATTTTAAATGGAATCTACCGCTCTGGAATTTCTTTGGAAGGAATGACGCTCAAGCTGAAGCTCCAGTACTTTGGCCACGTCATGCGGAGAGTTGACTCATTGGAAAAGATTGATGCTGGGAGGGATTGGGAGCAGGAGGAGAAGAGGACGACAGAGGATGAGATAGCTGGATGGCATCACTGACTCGACGGACTTGAGTGAACTCTGGGAGATGGTGATGGACAGGGAGGCCTGGAGTGCTGTGATTCATGGGGTCACAAAGAGTCGGACACGACTGAGCGACTGAACTGAACTGAACCTTGGTATAAGTGTTGAGCTGGTATAATGTACAGGAACAATTCCCATCTTGACTTCTTTGGCCACTCTAATTTCTTCTTCCAATAGGTTATTAACTTTAGGTCTCATTCCACACCCCCCCCCTCCTTTTTCCTGTTTCTCTTAGACTGGCTGGGTTTTTCTATCCCACTGTTAGTATCTGTCATAAAATGAGTTCTCCAGGAGCAGGTTCTGTGATGCAGATTATTATGCAGGAGATATATTAAAGGTGCTCCTGGAACCAACACTTAATGGAAAAGAGGGGGAGTACTTGGCAAAGGATAAAGTGGACTGCATTAGGATCTCAACAAAGGCCTCAGAGAATCCCACAGAGAGTCTTGAATCTTGAATGGTCCTTTAGAGCTGTCATGCGTTGGGGTGAGGAATTCAGCTTTATACTCCCATGTTGATTAATCATTGCATGTGAGCCAGGCAAGAAGTGAATTTGCTTTGGGTGAGGCAGATCTCTTTAACAAAGGGACTCCAGTTTAGAACTAACTACTGAAGGACCTCTTCATGAAGCTCTCTCAGAAGGTGGAAGATTAAGTCTTTCATCCCCAAAGGGGGATAGGTAACAGTCATAGGGTGCAGAAGAGTCTACCCCTAGCTCATTCAGAATCACATCTTAAATTGGGTACAGCTCTTTCAGATTTCTAGGGTCTCTTAATCCTGTAAAATTAGTGAGAGGAATTATGGCTTCTACCACTATATTTGACCTATGGCTACAACTGATACTCACTGTCTCCATGCTCTACCATCCTTTCCAGATTTCTTTGACTTTAAGCTAGTATCTCTACTGCTGTTGGTTGCTTACCTGGTGATATGACCCCCATCACTGAAAAATCTGAGCCCTGTACAATGCACTTTTCTGAATTATGACTGCTTCATTTCTTCCCTTACTATAAAAGTTGTGGACAGATTGCAGAGAGGCACCCAAGTAGATTTCCTTTGTTGAAACATATTTCTCCCTGATCCATTGCATAATAGCAGCTCTACCTGATGATTAAAATCAATTATCCTTTCTAACATGGTGAATCCTCTTCTTGATTCCTGGTCTCTCAGCAGAAGGAATCCAAAGTGATACAGTTTCAACTGATCTTTATAGTTAAATGGAACTGTTTTATGTTCCCTCATTCCAATGTTTCTCCCCCTTTGGGAGCCAGAACTTCTAAACCCTCACAGTTCAAAGCTGTAGGAATACAAAGCGCATATTCTCCAATAATGCCACTAGTAGTGAGAGTAGCAGAGAGGCTCCTCTTCTTACTGCTCAGATTCTGGATCCACGTAGTCCACCTACTGAAGAGACAGCTCCGTATAAAGGTCCCTAATAGAGAATGCACACTGCATCCTGGAAGATGGTACCAGATCCGCACAAGCTGGCTCCAGGCTGGTGCTTCAGTTGTGATTTCACTCTCTCTTTTTGCCATTTCATTTTTATGTTTTTGTTTTTTTAATTTATTTATTTTAATTGGAGGCTAATTACTTTACAGTATTGTGGTGCTTTTTGCAATATATTCACATGAATCAGCCATGAGTGTACCTGTGTTCCCCATCCTGAACCTCCCACCCCCTTCCCTCCCGATCCCATCCTTCAGGGTCATCCCAGTGCACCAGCCCTGAGCACCCTGTCTCACGCATTGAACCTGGACTGGTGATCTCATTCACATATGATAATAGACATGTTTCAATGCTATTCTCTCAAATCATCCCACCCTCGCCTTCTCCCAGAGTCCAAAAGTCTGTTTTTTATATCTGTGTCTCTTTTGCTGTCTCACATATAGGGTCATTGTTACCATCTTGCTAAATTCCATATATATGCATTAATATACTGTATTGGTGTTTTTCTTTGTGACTTACTTCACCGTGTATAATAAGCTCCAGTTTCATCCACCTCATTAGAACTGATTCAAATGCACTATTTTTAATAGCTAAGTAACATGCCATTGTGTATACGTACCACAGCTTTCTTATCCATTTGTCTGCTGATGGACATCTAGCTTGCTTCCATGTCCCGGCTATTGTAAACAATGCTGAATGAACATTGGGGTACATGTGTCTCTTTCAATTCTAGTTTCCTCAGTGTGTATGCCCAGCAGTGGGATTGCTGGGTCATAAGGCAGTTCTATTTCCAGTTTTTTAAGGAATCTCCACACTGTTCTCCATAGTGCCTGTACTGGTTTTCTTCCCACCAACAGTGTAAGAGGATTCCCTTTTCTCTGCATCCTCTCCAGCATTTATTGCTTATAGACTTTTGGATAGAAGCTGTTCTGACTGGCATGAGATGGTACCTCACTGTGGTTTTGATTTGCATTTTTCTGATAATGAGTGATGTGAAACATCTTTTCATGTGTTTGTTAGGCATCTGTATATCTTCTTAGGAGAATCTTTCTGCCATTTCTTTAAGCCAGAAGCTTCCGGGCAGCATAGTTGTAATAGAATCAGTGAACCCCACAGTCAAGCTCACATCAGCACTTCTTTTGCTATTCTATTTCCAGTTTTTTAAGGAATCTCCACACTGTTCTCCATAGTGCCTGTACTGGTTTTCTTCCCACCAACAGTGTAAGAGGATTCCCTTTTCTCTGCATCCTCTCCAGCATTTATTGCTTATAGACTTTTGGATAGAAGCTGTTCTGACTGGCATGAGATGGTACCTCACTGTGGTTTTGATTTGCATTTTTCTGATAATGAGTGATGTGAAACATCTTTTCATGTGTTTGTTAGGCATCTGTATATCTTCTTAGGAGAATCTTTCTGCCATTTCTTTAAGCCAGAAGCTTCCGGGCAGCATAGTTGTAATAGAATCAGTGAACCCCACAGTCAAGCTCACATCAGCACTTCTTTTGCTGTGAAGTAGTGGAACACACTGCTGGTAAACTAAACAGTCTTTAAATCCTGGGAAAGTATTGTTGACAGAGACCTTGTAGTCAGGAAGTGCAAATCCATAATGAAGATGTAAGTTTACAGCAGCTACCACCTCTATCATAAAAGATGTTCAGTGTGTTCAGTTTGCTACCATGAGCTTAACTGGTGACCTTGAAGGTCTGTGCCATATTAAAGCTCATCATTGGTCTCTATCACTGGCTTTTGACCATTCGGAAATGGCAGTGTTTAATCTACTGCAGAAAGTTGGTGCTGGTACAGTTTGATCTTCCATAGCCCCCATCCCTACTTCTATGATTATTCTAGTTGTGCACCTCTTTTTTAACCACCAGGATGGCTGATGACCAGGGATAGCTAGGGTCACTGGTGGGTAGTTTTCTCAACTTTATTTCTTAATGCTTGTTCTCTTTCTACACAAGGTGAATGACCAGCTGTACTGCCTAGAACTCTGCTTTTAGGAAAGAGTTTCTCTAGTCACCTTCTTTCAAGGTTACCTTCTTATAAGTGCAACCTCTAGCCATTTCCAGCTTGCATCCTTATATGAGTCAAGCCATCCATGATTCATGATTACTTCCTGCTTCCTCTGTCAGTTGTTCACAACAGAACCCCTTCATTAGTCATAAACATAATCTGGCTCTGGGCCTGTAAATTTGGGAGAAGTAGTCCTTCTTAACAGAGGCAATTCCCCCAAATGGCAAACAGTTGATGAATGTCTGCCATCAGCACTCTCACAGCCGGGGAAATAAATCCTTCATTCTCAAAGAGAGATCTAGGTAGCTAAATTATTATATATATTTGCAACTAGGAGAAAAATTTCCCAAAATAAGAAATAGAAAATGTGACTAAATTTTATCCTAAGATGAAAAATGTCTTGATGCTTTGCCCCACTAAACTTCAAACTCAAGAGATTAACAATGAACAATTACCCTCAGACTGTAATTATGATAAAATATAGAACATTGGGCCCTCTGAGCCACAGCGTTTCTATATCAGTATTCTTTCTTACTTAAGCGCAAACTTCCATAGTTCGGACATCAAAAGCTCTCTATAGTCTTGTCCCAACTGATTTCAAACTGAATTTTCATTTGTCTCAACCATTTACTATATATTCTCAGTGCTATCAATTTCAAACTCACAAGAATTCTATGAATTAAATTTCATTATCTACATTTTACAGACAAGGAGGAAAAAGGCTTAGAGAGGTTTAGTAAATTGCCTAAAGCTACATGTTTGGTGTAGTGACAGAAGTGGGAATCAATCTACCATTCTTTGTAACTGCAAATTTTTATTCATATTGCCTTGTATGTTTGACAAATATGTAACTGACATAGTAATGGATCTGTAGTCCAACCCATAAACAAAAACATTTAACTGTAAAAAACACCTCCCAATTTATTAATGCATTTATCTTTCCAATCTAACTAGCAAAATTAATTCATTCTAGTAGTCTTTTAATAAGCTAATCTGGGAAGTAAGTTTATGAATAGGTATTCAGTTCAGTTCAGTTCAGTCACTCAGTCATGTCCAATACTTTGTGACCCCATGAACTGCAGCATGCCAGGTCTCCCTGTCCATCATCAACTCCCAGAGTTCACTCAGACTCAAGTCCTATTCTTTCTGCTTCAGTATCACCCTCCACTCAGATAATATATGTTTATAATCTGATGATTTCTTTTGTGACTTTATCATAAACTCCTGGAGTTCAATGCTGTTTTTAAGGATCCAGAGTTCAATAAGTTGTTGCTTATTTTGTACCTTTGACTTTAAACAATGTAGACAAAGTAAATTCCCTGCAGAATTTATAGGCTCTGAGGTGCATAGTGATAATAGAAAGAATAAGGGTATTTTTGATTTTGTTTATCAAATATTCCTAAATTGAAATCTCCATTGTGATTTGAATTGATGACAAAATACATAATCATGATTTCTAAGAGTTCCAGTTTGGGAGGTTTAACCACAGTCAATTTATAATGCAGTGCTAGTCCTTTCTGTCTCTAAATGGTATCTTCTGCTTAGCATAATCTATTAGTTTGCTAAGGCTTCCATAATGAAGTTTCATAAACTGGGTGTTGTAAACAATAAAAATTATTTTCGCACAGTTCTAGAGACTTGAAGTCTGAGATCAAAGTATTGGTAGTGTTAGTTTCTTCTGAGGCCTTTCTCCTTGGCTCCCATGATCCCCCCCTCCTTAGTTGTCTTTATGTTCACAAGGTATTCTTCCTCTATGCATGTCTTTGTCCAAATTTCCTTTACTTATAAGGAAATTTTCTATATTGAATTTGGAGAAGGAAATGGCAACCCACTCTATTATTCTTGCCGGAGAATCATGTGGACAGAGGAGCCTGGTAGTCTACAGTCCTTAGGGCTGCAAAGAACTGGACACAACTGAGTGACTGAGCATGTCATACTGGATTAACATCCACCCTGATGTCTTCATTTTAACTTAATTAGCTCATAAAACCACTATCTCTAAATATAGTCACATTCTAAGGCAATGGATGTTGAGACAGCAAAATTTTAATTCGAAGGGAATGCAATTCAACCCATAACAAGAGGAGAGTTCTTGCGGAAGCCACAGGGTTGGTAGACAATGCTGGGGATTCACTGGCTTCTGGGCCTTAAGGTGCATATTGTCAAGTCTGGTCATCAGCCACATATTGAGCTCTACCTGTAAGATCCATAGGTCTTTCTTCTGACACTTTGATCATCCATGAGACTGCTGGTTCTGTGGACTCTCCATCCAGTTAGCTTCTATATCCTTCTGGAGATGGGGGGAGGTGTGAATCTTATACAGATAGCACAGATTACAGGAAAGCTGCTGATTCTGCATTGATCCTTTTCTTTCTGCAATACTCCAGGTAGCGTTTGTAGCTCTTTAACCCAGGGAGATCCTTCAAGGCTACTGCCTTCCTGGGAGCAGACACCAGACGCCGTTACTTTAAAATCACTGGAATTGTCTTCCCATTTATCTTCATCATCTTGGAGCAAATATTGATCAAGTCTGCTTCTTAATTATTCCCCTCTTGATGCTTTCCTTTCTTTCTCATCTTGAAAGATTATTTTCTCTTTATATGTAAGAGCAGAAGAGGGAATGGAGAGATGAGCAATTTCTCCCCATATATGGAATATTCTGTAATCTATCCTTTCTGGATCATGGCTTTTAAGCAAAAAACTGGAAACTTTTTCTCCTTGGACTTTGGTTCCTTGAAGACAGGTTTGCCTCATGTCTTTCAACTGAATGGAGCATCTTACTTAAAAGGAAAGGTCAGGCAGAAAATATATACATAATTTAATATTTTCAGATTTTCCTCTACACAGTGTCTATCACAAAAAGTAGTAGCAGTCAGGAGCTCTAGTATCTGATTGCAGCTCTCCTAGTGAGTTTAGGCTTGCCACTATTTTTTATGGACCTCAATTACTCATCTGTAAATGAAAAGGTTGATATAGATAATGTCTGAAGTCCTTCCCAGCATTAAAGTCCTATGCCTCTGTGATGATATATTTAAGTCAGCGTCTAAAAGACTACTTTTTATCAGCACTTTAAAATGAATAGAAGTAAAATGCCTTATGTTTTTCCAGTTTTTAACTTCATGACTGCCCGTGGGTTTTTACAAATACTCTTTTTTCTTTGACTGTTAGCATTACAAATGATTATAATTTTATGTGACTTTCCAGGCAATGCCACTACCCTCAAAAATTTTCAGGACCTATCATTTAAGAAAAAAATAATACATCATCAATGCACAGAGCTCCAAGAGGCTTTTTCTCTAAGAGAGCTCAGATAAATAAAATTACATGTGGTCAATAATTCCAAAATCAGCTATAAAGAAGTCATATTTCAAAATAGTACCTTATTCAGTTACTTGTTTTGAGTATCTTGGAGACCAGCCCTGCTTTTGTTGACAGTATTTCTGAGAATGTTGACATTCCAACAGCAGCACCCATCAATTTGGGGGTAAGTGTTTGGAGTATGGGACAGTGTAGGAGATTGTGGCTCACCCTTGACAAAATCTGCTAAACTGGTTTTACCTGATTCTCGTTCTTAGGAAGTTTTGAAGAGAAAGCCCAAGTGTCTGCCTTGAGCAAAATGTTAGGGTTGAACTGTAAAGCCTTCAAAAATGTATAGAATTGTAATTATTGATGATGAGTGAAATTTTAAATGTTTGAAGGCTCACTTTGTATAAGCACGTCGAAACCTGACGTGACGTATACCATTCCTCTGACATTTCCCAGAAAGCTTCACCCTGGCAGATTTCTGTTGTCATGTCTGCTATTGCCATTTGCTGGCCAAAGAGTTGGCAAAATTTCAATTAGAGATCTGCCCAAGTTCAAAAATTGTCCCTGAGGATACAGTGGGAAGACATAATAGGAGTGTATGCTGTGTTATCTGGAGGAAAGCAATGTAAAAATTAACAGCTAACAACAACAAGTTGGCATGTTTTCTGGTTCTATTAGTAAAAATAATAAATACTGATCAATTGGTCCTTATTTTTCTTGTCACTTGGGAGCCTGGTTGACTGCTGATTGACAGGTGACTACGTTTCTCCACACTGATCTTATCCCCCTGCCTCCATCCGCCATCATTTCTTCCTCTATTCTCTGCATTACTAACTCCACTCACCCTTCAAGATTTGGAAAGTTGCTTCTGGTAGGTGATGACATTCTCAAACAAACTTCATTGTTTCTTTCCCCACTGTGTTTTCATAGCATTTTCACACCCATTTTGAAATATGTATCACATCTTGCTACAATAGACCTCTTTTCTGCCCTCTTTCTTCCTCACTATATTCCCCACCTTTCTCGTGTGTGTGTGTGTGTGTGTGTGTGCGTGCGTGCGTGTGCTTAACTCCTCAGTCGTGTCCAACTCTTTGTGATCCCACGGTCTGTAGCCTGCCAGGCTTCTCTGTACATGGAATTCTCCAGGCAACAATACTGAGGTGCGTTGCCATTTCCTTCTCTGGAAGATCTTCCCAACCCAGGGATCAAACCTGGGTGGATTCTTTACTGCCTGAGCCACGGGGGAAACCTGAATTTAGCCAGTGCTCAAGGTGATAATGGAGCGAATGACTACTTTCGCAGCGATGGTTTGCATGTCTGATCAAAGACTAGTTCTGCATATCGGTGGGAAAACGCTTAGTCATGATAGTAGTTAGTAGCATAGTTCTCCCTATATAGTCTTAAAGTGAAGTCGCTCAGTCATGTCCGACTCTTTGCGATCCCATGGACTGTAGCCCACCAGGCTCCTCTGTCCATATGATTCTCCAGGCAAGAATTCTGGAGTGGGTTGCCATTTCCTTCTGCAGTGTATAGTCTTAGGGCTGGAAAAAAAAAAGAAGAAGGACCAGAAAAATGAATGATGAAATACCAGATTTATTTAGTTAAGTGTGTTCTTGGGCATAAATACAGCCCAAGAACATAATTCTTATTCTATTTTTAATTTCTATTGGAAGGAACACAATTCTTGAATTTGACATAACTACAACATAGAAATAACAGTTTTATACTACATTTAAAAAATTCAGTTCCATCCTTCCTTATAGACATAATCTTAAAGATCATTTAATTTACTGTTTTTCACACTGTTTTCCTTGGAGGATCCATAAAGATGGTTCAGGAGCCACCCAGATGGACTAAGTCTGACCAGTGGATAGGTGCAAAGGATCCCATACACATTTACAACAGAAGGGTAGACTTTCAGTAATGCATTTTGAATATTAGCTCAGACCTACCTTCTACTCAAAACCTAGGTGAAATTGGCTCAAGCCCACACCAAGTCAAGAGACTGTTCATTTAAAATCTGCTACATATTTTTTGAAAATTCCCAGGGCCATCTCCATCTCTGGGTCCTTGAGTGTGCTGACTTTGACCTCCATGTGACAGTCAGATTCATTGATTTACACAATAACCACCACTCCCCTCTGCGCCCCCCCCCAATAGAACCTAAGCTTTTATAACTACAGTAGGTCTCCTCTCTCGTTTTTTCCTTCCCAGATTGTCCTAGGAACACAAACTCCTTTCATTACTTATGCTTATGTTTGGCTTCAGCCAACACACGAGCATTCTGTCAGAGCAGGTGAAGCAGAAAATTCCCCAGCATCAGTCACAGTTTATTTCTCAATAAAACAGAGAGGGAGCCTGCTTCTTAATTCTGTCACACTTTGTCACTTGAGCCACAGAACCATGCTAGCACTTAGAGATGCACAGAATGTCACGTAAACACCTTCTTCAGTCTTTGCTTTAATTCCTTACCCCGGTGGGGATATAAACCTTCTTATGCTGAATGAGAACAGATTCCAGGTTTCTGTTTCAGCTCTTTCGCTTTTACTTCTTTCTTCCTGACTAGCCCTAGTTCTAGGGCTGGACACACACACACACACACACACACACGCACACACACACGCACACACACACACACTTTTCTCCCTCAGCCTGAAAATAAAATTCCTCCCCCCACAATAGCACATATAGATTTCTGGAGTAGTCATCATCTCTCTGATTTGGCAAACTGATTCTAAATTGGTCTGGACAGGGTACAACTGGCATATCCTGCTACATTTATGTTTTTATAGCATACTACCATCTATAAAGAGCTTTCACATACTCAATTCTCTCATTAACCCTAAAAATACTAGGTCCTTACCTATCGTCAGTTAACAAATTAAGAAATGAAGGTCAAGAAGATTGCCAGGGTCACAAAATGAATTAAAGGTGTGTGACGTGTTAATTTTATGTAAGTGGGCTAAGGGATGCTCAGATAACAGGTGAAACATTATTTCTGGGACTATCTGGGAAGATGTTTCTCCACAGGGATCAGCCTTTAAAGATGTCAATTGAGTGGACTTCCCTGGTAGCCAGATGGTAAAGAATCAGTCTTCCGTGCAAGAGACTCAGGCTTGATCCCTGGGTCAGGAAGATCTGTTCATGGAGGGCATGGAAACCCACTCCAATATTCTTGCCTGGAGAGCTCCACAGACAGAGGAGCAGGGTGGGATGTAGTCCACAAAGTCGCAAAGAGTTGGACATGATTGAGCGATTAACACTCACCTGCACTTTTGTCAAGTGAGTAAAGATCATCCCCACCAAGCGCTGGGCATCATCCAGTCTATTGAGGGCCTGAATAGAACAAAACCATGGAGGAACAGCAAATTTGCACTCTCAGCTTGAACTGAGAGCCGTTTTCTCCTGCCCTCAGACATCGGCACTCCTGACTCTTGGGCTTATGGACTCTGATCAGAACTTACAGCACCAGATCTTAAGGTTTCCAGACTCACTGAATAACACCACTGTTTTCCCTGGATCTCCAGCTCACGGATGGCAGACTATAGAATTACTTGATCTCCAAAATCATGTAAAGCCAATTGCTACATTAAATATTTTCTATCTCTACCCTTTTGGTTCTCTTTCTCTGGAGAACCTGAGTAATACATGGTGCATCTGCAGCTTTGACTCAGGCCTCTTGGCACCCTCATATCAAGTTAATGATGATGATGGGATGACTTTAACATGAAGTATTTTTTCAGTTCAATCTCTCATTCATGTCCGACTCTTTGCGACCCCATGAATCGCAGCACGCCAAGCCTCCCTGTCCATCACCAACTCCTAGAGTTCACTCAGATTCACAACCATTGAGTCAGTGATGCCATCCAGACATCTCATCCTCTGTTGTCCCCTTCTCCTCCTGCCCCCAACCCCTCCCAGCATCAGAGTCTTTTTCAATGAGTCAACTCTTTGCATGACGTGGCCAAATTACAGGAGTTTCAGCTTCAGCAGCATTCCCTCCAAAGAAATCCCAGGGCTGATCTCCTTTAGAATGGACTGGTTGGATCTTCTTGCAATCCAAGGGACTCTCAAGAGTCTTCTCCAACACCACAGTTCAAAAGCATCAATTCTTCAGCACTCAGCTTTCTTCACAGTCCAACTCTCACATCCATACATGACCACAGGAAAAACCATAGCCATGACTAGACGGACCTTTGTTGGCAAAGTAATGTCTCTGCTTTTCAATGGGACTAGATTTACTAAAGTGCTTTCTCGTTTCTTTTTAGTCAATTTTTCATTTCTTCTCCTCTCTCCTTTTTCTCCTCTCTCTCTCTCTTTTTTAAGTTTTAGCCACTTGAAGCATGGTGAGAGGGAAGAGGAAAAACAGGGGAACAAGAATCATCTTCTGAACCTCAATATTCTCAAATACCTTGAGGACTAGGCAGGCTTATTGGACCATTGTTTTGAGACTTGCAAGTTGGACTTTAATAGTACATCATGAACCCCAAGTTGGTACCCTTACTAAAGACCTCAGTTAGTATTTCTCCATGAACCATCTGGTTTTGGCAGACACAGTGGCTTCTGTGGGCTATTTTATTACCAGCAGCTCTGAGTTCACTGGGAGTAGGCCCATTTCAAGGAGTTCCCACAGTGCCTTGCACAATGCTAGGCATAATAATTATTTGCTAAGCTGATGGATACTTTTGAATTGCGGTGTTGGAGAAGACTCTTGAAAGTCCCTTGGACTGCAAGGAGATCCAGTCAGTCTATTCTGAAGGAGATCAGCCCTGGGATTTCTTTGGAAGGAATGATGCTAAAGCTGAAACTCCAGTACTTTGGCCACCTCATGTGCAGAGTTGACTCATTGGAAAAGACTCTGATGCTGGGAGGGATTGAGGGCAGGAGGAGAAGGGGACAACAGAGAATGAGATGGTTGGATGGCATCACTGACTCGATGAACGTGAGTCTGAGTGAACCCCGGGATATGGTGATGGACAGGGAGGCCTGGTGTGCTGCAATTCATGGGATGACAAAGAGTCGGACACGACTGAGTGACTGAACTGAACTGAACTGAAACTGATGGAAATTAAGTATGAAGGATGAGGGACTGCTCTGGTGGTCCAGTGGTTAAGAATCTACCTTCCAGTACAAGGGACACATGGGTTCAATCTATGTTCAGGGAACTAAGTTCCCACATGCTGCAAGGCAACTAGACACATGGCTCAACTACTAAGCCAATAGACCTTAACTAAGACCTGACACAACCAAGCAAATTATATAAATAAATGAGTATTTTTTTAAAAAAATGAAGGATGAGAATGCTCACTATAAGACTGGGAGTATGAAAATACATGGCAGTAAATATTAAACAAATGCATGTGTTTTCATTTGTCACAAATGCTACCTAGACTATATACCTATAGAAAAAAAAAAAGACATAACATATAGGTCCTAGCTAAAAGAAAGTTATTATTTCAATGTTTTCTGCTTAAAAAGTAGCATAATAACCTGGTGTATAAGAGATATTATCATTTCTTTAGAATAATTAATAAAGAAAAGTGACATAGAATTTTTTATATTTTAAAATCAAACAGTTCTCTTTTGGAAATATGTCTGTTGAAGGTCTGTTGAACAAAAGAATACATTGACCAAATTCAACACTCTGCCCATGGATGGCCCTGATGCTTTCAAGCAAGCACTGTTTATGTGACACATAAGGAACGCCTTTACTTATTCTGATTTCTTTTCACATGAATAATTTTCAATTAAGTAAAAATAATATGTGCTCAGTTCAGTTCAGTTCAGTTCAGTTCAGCTGCTCAGTCGAGTCCGACTCTTTGCAACCCCATGAATCGCAGCACGCCAGGCCTCCCTGTCCATCACCAACTCCTGGAGTTCACTCAGACTCACATCCATCAAGTCAGCAATGCCATCCAGCCATCTCATCCTCTGTCATCCCCTTCTCCTCCTGCTCCCAATCCCTCCCAGCATCAGAGTCTTTTCCAATGAGTCAACTCTTCACATGAGGTGGCCAAAGTACTGGAGTTTCAACTTTAGCATCATTCCTTCCAAAGAAATCTCAGGGCTGATCTCCTTCAGAATGGACTGGTTGGATCTCCTTGCAACCCAAGGGACTCTCAAGAGTTTTCTCCAACAAAACAGTTCAAAAGCATCAATTCTTCTGCACTCAGCCTTCTTCACAGTCTAACTCTCACGTCCATACATAACCACAGGGAAAACTATAGCCTTGACTAGATGGACCTTAGTTGGCAAAGTAATGTCTCTGCTTTTCAATATGCTATCTAGGTTGGTCATAACTCTTCTTCCAAGGAGTAAGCGTCTTTTAATTTCATGGCTGCAATCACCATCTGCAGTGATTTTGGAGTCCTCCAAAATAAAGTCTGACACTGTTTCCACTGTTTCCTCGTCTATTTGCCACAAAGTGATGGGACCAGATTCCATGACCTTCATTTTCTGAATGTTGAACTTGAAGCCAACTTTTTCACTCTCTTCTTTTACTTTCATCAAGAGACTTTTTAGTTCCTCTTCACTTTCTGCCATAAGGGTGGTGTCATCTGCATACCTGAGGTTATTGATATTTCTCCTGGCAATCTTGATTCCAGCTTGTGCTTCTTCCAGTGCAGTGTTTCTCATGATGTACTCTGCATAGAAGTTAAAAAAGCAGGGCAACAATATACAGCCTTGAGGTACTCTTTTTCCTATTTGGAATCAGTCTGTTGTTCCATGTCCAGTTCTAACTGTTGCTTCCTGACTTGCATACAGATTTCTCAAGAGGCTGGTCAGGTGGTCTGGTATTCCCATCTCTTTCAGAATTTTTCACAGTTTATTGTGATCCACACAGTCAAAGGCTTTGGCATAGTCAATAAAGCAGAAACAGATGTTTTTCTGGAACTTTCTTGCCTTTTCCATGATCCAGGGGAGGTTGGCAATTTGATCTCTGCTTCCTCTGCCTTTTCTAAAACCAGCTTGAACATATGTGCTCACTCATTGTTTAAAAAATCAAACTATCTAAAGAGTAGGGAGGAAAAAACTGAAAAGCATCGCCTGCTTCTCCCCAGTCCACATTATTCCTAATGGAAGATTTTAGTAAGAGTTCAGAGAATTTTCCACACTTGGTTGTGATCCACACATCAAAGGCTTTGGCATAGTCAATAAAGCAGAAATAGATACTTTTCTGGAATTCTCTTATGTTTTCATTATCCAGGGGATGTTGGTAATCTGGTTTTTGATTCCTCTGCCTTTCTTAAATCCAACTTGAACATCTGGAAGTTCATGGTTCACATACAATTGAAGCCTGGCTTAGAGAATTTTGAGCATTACTTTGCTAGTGTGTGAGGTGAGCGCAATTGTGTGGTAGGTTGAGCATTCTTTGGCATTGCCTTTCTTTGGGATTGGAATGAAAACTGAGCTTTTCCAGTCCTGTGGCCACTGCTGAGTTTCCCAAATTTGCTGGTATATTGAGTGCAGCACTTTCACAGCATCATCTTTCAGGATTTGAAATAGCTCAACTGGAATTCCATCACCTCCACTAGCTTTGTTCGTAATGATGCTTTCTAAGGCCCACTTGACTTCACATTCCAGGATGTCTGGCTCTAGGTGAGTGTGAGTGATGACACCATGGTGATTATCTAGGTCATGAAGATCTTTTTTGTATAGTTCTTCTCTGTATTGTTGCCACCTCTTCTTAATATCTCCTGCTTCTGTTAGGTCCATACTATTTCTGTTCTTTATTGTGCCCATCTTTGCATGAAATGTTCCCTTGGTATCTCTAATTTTCTTGAAGAGATCTCTAGTCTTTTCTTAAAGATAGGGGAATACCTGACCCCCTTACCTGCTTCTTGAGAAATCTGTATGTAGGTCAAGAAGCAACAGTTAGAACGGGATATGGAGCAACAAACTGGTTCCAAATCAGAAAAGGAGTACATCAAGGCTGTATATTGCCACCCTGCTTACTTTTTAAACTTATGTGCAGAGTGCATCATGCAAAATGCTAGGCTGGATGAAACATAAGCTGGAATCAAGATTTCTGGGAAAAATATCAATAACATCAGATATGCAGATGACATTATCCTTATGGCAGAAGGTGAAGAAAAACTGAAGAGTCTCTTTATGATAGTGAAAGAGGAGAGTGAAAAAGTTGGCTTAAAGCTCAACATTCAGAAAGCTAAGATCATGGCATTTGTCCCATCATGTCATGGCAAATAGATGGGGAAACAATGGAAACAGTGAGAGACTTTCTTTTGGGGGGCTCCAAAATCACTGCAGATGGTGACTATAGCTGTGACATTAAAAGACATTTGTCCCTTGGAAGAAAAACCAGGAAAAATCTAGAGAACATATTAAAAAGCAGAGACATTACTTTGCCAACAATGGTCTGTCTAGACAAGGCTATGGTTTTTGCAGTAATTACATATGGTTGTGAGAGTTGGACTATAAAGAAAGCTGAGGGCCAAAGAATTTGTGCTTTTGAACTGTGGTGTTGGTGAAGACTCTTGAGAGTCCCTTGGACAATAAGGAGATCCAACCTGTCCATCCTAAAGGAAATCAGTCCTGAATATTCAATGGAAGGACTGACGCTGAAGCTGAAACTCCAATACTTTGGCCACCTCATCAGAAGAACTGAGTCATCTGAAAACACTCTGATGGTGGGAAAGATTGAAGGTGGGAGGAGAAGGGGATGACAGAGGCCGAGATGGTTGGATGGCATCATCGACTCAATGGACATGAGTTTGAATAAGCTCCGGGAGTTGGTGATAGACAGGGAAGCCTGACATGCTGCAGTCCATGGGGGTCACAAAGAGTTGGACATGACTGAGCAACTGAACTGAACTCAGAGAATTTGTAGAGTTGTTTCCTTTTCTTGGAGTTGATTCTGAGGGCAAGGAAGTTGGCTCAAGTTCTCACAGCATGCCACCTGCCTCATCAGAATTCTGTTTCTTTCCTGGTTCTGCTTTTGGAGGTTAATGGTTTTCATTTGTTCTTATTTCCTTATTTGGTTGCTGCTTATGAAAACTTTTTCTCTTTTCTTTTTTTCTTTTTCCATTTAAAAACTATTTTTGCTCATTTTATTAGCATGGGGGAGGACAATTTCATGCCAAAGTGTCACTCAGCTGGTAACGTCAAAACTCTTGTTAGGTTTATAAAGCTAAAATATGAGCTAGATTAAGATTTCTTCAGAATTTGAACTTGGTATTTTGCTTCTTCATGGTCTGAGATTGTCATAGAAGAATTGGCCAAGTAAAGGAAAAAGGTTATATTTTGTTTTAGTCTAACTCTGATGAACTGGAAGAATATAGAATTAAACCAATCTTTGAGCTCCATTGACAACTTCGAAAATAACCAGCTTTCAGAGTTCAACCTGTACATGCAGTATACCCATGAATAGAGAGTGTCACGTGTTACCTTCTAGAGGCTGTAGTGAAGGTGGCAGACACCCTGAGGTGCAGGCATCCTGTTTCCTGAAGAACTTGTTACCTCAGCTGCTGGGAGTCCTGTCATCAGGTCTCTCAGCTCTCAGCTCCTTCAGGTATTGTCTCCCCTGCAGCCACATCCAATGTTGGGTCTCAATGGGAAAATAAAGCCCTGGCCATTTTGATCCAGTTGAGAACAACTCTGAAGGGCCATTCTAGCTTCAGATTCTCATGGGAGCAGCAAAATCTGTCACTGATCCCTCTGTTCTGTCCACACTTACTACTTTCCACTCCCCATACAAGTGTTGATCCCATAGGTACTCCCTAAAACATATCCTGAATACTATCCCTCTCAGAATCTGCATCCAGGGAAGGTAGTGCTTTATCTAGAGAGTCAGGATATTACTATCAAACTTGCCTTGATCAAAGGTTCAGATAATCCAGATAATCCAGGGCTAGCACCTGATCATAGGGAATGACTCAGGAACAGTTCAATCAATGTGAATTTCAGGACTTGTGTGATTATAGAAAATAAAACTGCTATCTACCCAGATGTGAACCATATTGCTTTCGACAGCTGCTAGTATCCAACTTCCGACAGTGATGGAAACCAGCTTGTGATGGTAACACACAAAGGACAGAAGCACTGAAGGGATACTGAGAAAATGAGCTGGCCTGGATGCAGCTATGCCTGAACCCTGTCCTACAGGTGGTTGTAGGTGCAGATTCGTCAGGATGGTGGTCTTCATTTTCTTAACAGGAATCACCTCAGAAACAGCATATTAAATGAGTCTGAGTTCTCATACAGGATAATTGACTCTTAAAGAGTGAAAACATCAGCCTGGACATAAGTTGGTTTATGAAACAAACCTCTTACTTTTCAGGATAATTCTTGCTTTATTATATGAGTTAGACCCACATAACGAAACAAGACATTGGGGATAGTTAGTATTTCAAGTAACTTGGTCACATATATCTGTATATGTTGGTCATGATTTTATTCCTTTCAGCTTGAAGCCATTGCAAATGCATGGTGATTATATTAGCCAGATAATAGATTTTTTTTAATACTCTGTCTTTCACCCATTAAAATAAGCCAGTGATTACCAAAAAATGGTCAAAGCTTAAAAGTGCAGTATAAGTGCATTAATTTCTGCTGTAGTTTAGTGACACTGGAAGAATGCAGACTGTGTCATTTACATTCTCAATTTAACTGTACTTAAATGGAAATTTATTAATGAGTTTTTATGTAAACAAATGAGGCATATAGATATAGGCCTGAGATCTTAGTCAACTTTTGGGTATGTTTTACCATATTGTATTTTTTACTTTATTCTGTCTCATTTATTGTAAGAAAATGTACACAAATGGGAAATATGGCTACTTAGTAATATTCATGTGACAAAATTCAGCTAACAAATAAGTATGATTATTCTGGAGATCCAGCTCAAAATTATGTGTGTAATTCAACAAAAGACAAAAAAAGAGAACAGTAGCAGGAATATAAAAATAATCACTTATTCTTGAGTGTGTGTTATATGTATGCTTATGCTTATGTTCAGTTGTGTCCAACTCTTTGCAACACTATGGACTGTAGCCCATCAGGCTCCTCTGCCTATGAGATTCTCTAGGAAGGAATACTGGAGTGGGTTGCTATGTCCTCCTCCAGGGGATCTTCCCCACCTAGGGACTGAATTCGTATCTCCCGGTTCTTCTCCATTATCAGTGGATTCTTTCTTTACTGCTGAGCCAGTGGGGAAGCCCAAAACTACACTAGATAATGAAAAGAAAAAAAGAAGGTATAACATAATTTCTAATATGTAGACTTTTGCACCATTGTATAGTATTGAGATTGTATTTTAGAATAAGAACATAATATAGGATTGAAATAATTAACATAAAGGGAAGATAACTACTTATTGACTGACTATATAAAATTTTCCTTTTAATTATGTCACTCAATTGCTTAAAATCACGTGATAGCTTCTAACTGCCTATGGAGTAAATTTCCAAGGGAGTATCTGGGCATTTAACCCTCTCCTTAATGTTGCTTCCATGTAATCTAGATTTATATCTCCCTCTGTGGCTCAGCTGGTAAAGAATCTGCCTGCAATGCAGGAGACCTGGGTTTGACCTCTGGGATGGGAAGATCCCCTGGAGAAGGGAAAGGCTACCTACTCCAGTATTCTGGCCTGGAGAAGTCCATGGACTGTATAATTCATGGGGTAGCAAAGAGTCAGACACAACTGAGCAACTTTCACTTTCACTTTCCACAGATCCTTCTCTAGAGTCATACATGTCTCCTTGTCATTCCATCAAATTGCTCAGCATCATCTCTTCCTCATA
Source organism: Madoqua kirkii (assembly GCA_006408675.1). Classification (NCBI taxonomy): domain Eukaryota; kingdom Metazoa; phylum Chordata; class Mammalia; order Artiodactyla; family Bovidae; genus Madoqua; species Madoqua kirkii. Next base: position 19,294 of record SJYC01142555.1, read on the forward strand.
ACTTTGCCTTTCCTGTCTTCTCTTGGCAAGAAAATCTGAAAATCTTAGCCAGAACACATTCTTCTTTCTTTTCCAAATCCTCATCCTATGCGGGAAAGGGCAAAAGAAACATCATCTTGCTATTTCAGAATCCAACCGAAGAAGAGAATCGCCTTTTTTTTTTTTTGCCTAGAAACAGACAATCTTTAAAAAAATTACTGAGGAAAAAGGTGAGACTCTAAACTTATGTAAATAAATCCCGAAGCTAGAAATACTCTGACCAAGTATAAACAGGAAGAGAGAGAAGTGAGAAGGATGCTCATACCTGAGTGATGTCGTGGTGGTGGATGCAGACAGTGATGACAGAAGAAGGAAAATAAATAGATGTGCAACATAGTAAGTTTACTTCAGACCTTTTAGAAGCCAGAATACATGGTCTTCTATGTTAGATGGTGTAACTGTGATATTCTAATCTCTAAAATCTTTAGTTGATTCTGCCACACACGAAAGGCCTATTGAGCATTTTTTCTGCCTTTCCTTTTGAAACAGAAAAATTAGAAAATCCACATTTGTTTAAATGTCATTGAGGAGGTGAGTGAAGAATCTTAAGATTTAGAGCAAGAAAAAGAAACTCAGGTGAGCTGGAAGTAGGAGCAAGAGATAGCGAGAGAAATATCTTTTCCTTGAGGTGAAGTCACTCAGTCGTGTCCCACTCTTTGCAACCCCGTGGACTAGGCTTCTCTGTCCACGGGATTCTCCAGGCAAGAATACTGGAGTAGATTGTTATTTTCTTCTCCAAGGGTCTTCCCGACCCAGGGATCGAACCCAGGTCTCCCACATTGGGGGCAGACACTTTGACCTCTGAGCCACCAGGGAATCTTTGGGGACAGCATGAACTTTCTACAAGGTTTAAATATGGGACTATTGCTGAGTCTTACTGTAAGGTGACCAATCATCTCAGTTTGCTCAGCACTGAAGGCTTTCCAAGGATGGGCACCATCAGTGCTGAAAAGCCCCAGGCAAATTGAAATGGGTGGTTTGTTGTTGTTTAGTTGCTAAATTGTATCCAACTCTTTTGCCATCCCATAGACTGCAGCTCCTCAGGTTCTTCTATCCATGGAATTTCCCAGGCAAGCATACTGGAGTGGATTGCCATCTCCTTCTCCAGGGGATCTCTCTGAGCTAGAAATCGAACCTGTGCCTCCTGGGTTGGCAGGCAGATTCTTTACCGCTGAGCCACCAGGGAAATCCAAGAGGGCCTATCTTATCATGGTCATAAAGGACAGAAAGCCGCCAACCTACAATCCTGTGTCACAGATGACACACGTATGGCACCTAACACAGAGTATTTTGAATTGTCAATTATCATTCTCTTTGTCAAATATGTGATGAAAAGACAACATAACATTTCTTCAGTTTGGTTCAAAACACCCACACACCTGATCTATAACCTGAATCAGCACTCCTCTCCTAATAATTACCTAAAGGATTTTAACCTTAAAAATTACCCTGATAATTCATTCAGTGCATTTTTGGTCACTTTCCTTTTAGGGTAATCTTTGGGTCACTGATTCTCATTTGGTAGCGATTTTTGCCCCCTTCCCCCAAAAGACATTCTGTTAATGTCTGGAGAAATCCATGACTGTCACAACTCATATGAGGGGGTGGCCACTGGGATTCAGTGAGTAGAGGTCAGGAAGCTGCTAAATACCTTGTGACGTACAAGCTCCCCACCAATAATACCATCCCAACAAGGAATTTTCTGGTTAAAAAAAGTAAATGATTCTCAAGCTGAAAACCCCTGATTTAGATTCTTTTTTTTTTCTTTTTTTTATCATAGTGTTGGAAAATTCTTTGCAGGGACATGAGGATTTGATATTTGAAAACCTTCAAAATCATTTGAAGGGAAAGTGAAACTGTGAAAGCTTGTTTTAAAATCACCCTTTCCATGCCAAACACAGAGCAATGGCAGGTAAAATTATTTTAAAACATCAAAAGAAGTGTCTGTAAACACAAGATAAAAATCTTTATGGACCAGAAATGGAATAGAAACACACAGCTGTAGCCTGGGCTTGTGGGATCTGGCTCGGAAAGCAAACAAAGGCAGCCAGAGTTCAATTCTGCAGGGAAACAGGATCCCCAAAGCCCTGTGCTGGCAGAGGACCAGAGCCAGATTCAATTCTGAGAGCAGGGAGGCAGTAGTTGTGGCAACATTCCAGGAGAGAGAGAAAACCTCTTGCTGCACCTCTATGCTACAGCTTCTATAAGAGCCGAATGTGTCAGGATAGCCTAGAAATGTTGATGAGCCCCTGCCAAACCTATAGGTGTAAAGCCATGAAAGCTTATATCTGCTCAGCTACATATGCATCATATGATAAGGAGCCTATGAATATTGCAGTTTGTCATTCTAGACATAGGCTAACAAGAAAGCCACCACTTGCATATGTGCTGACATCCTGATGAAGTGAAAAAGGACTCTAGAAGTCTGGTATCACTGAATCTATGCACTGGCCTGGTAGGGAAACACACCACTTCAGACCAAAAGTTACTGGCTAACTAAGGACAACAGTTGGCTTCCTTGGTGCCTCAGATGGTAAAGAGTCTGCCTGCAATGTGGGAGAGTCAGATTGGTTCCCTGGGTCAAGAAGATCCTCTGCAGAAGGAAATAGCAACCCACTCAAGTATTCTTGCCTGGAAAATTCCATGGACAGAAGAGCCTAGTGAGCTATAGTTCATGGGGTCACAGAGTCAGACAAGGCTGAGTGACTAACACAACAGTGATGATGTTAGTTACCAAGCCTGAAGAAATACAGTTCTATCATGTGCTGGAAAGAGGATCAACTACACTAGTGAATGCCACAGCTGTTAATTTACATTCTAAGAAGCAGCATAAAAAGCCAAGAACCCAGTCGCCAGCCAGCTTGCTTGCTTGTTCATTGACCACATCTCCGATAACTCCCGTTTCATAATAGGATAGAAACAGCTATCAGATGAGATCTGGGCAAAAGGAGAGGGCTGTTGATGAGGCTAAGAAGAAGCCAACTATGTTCCGCTTATACAGGTAGTGAAGAGTGAAGAGAGAGAAAGAAAATAGCACCCCCTCACTTAAGATCACCCCTCGCTTTATCTCAGTCTGAAAGCACATAGCAATGTTTGCATTTCTCCTTCTTTTGGACAAATGTTAGGATTTCACAACCTTGCTCTCTTATAGTTAGGGCTGGCCTTTGAGGAGAAGGCATGTGTTTCAGTTCTGGATTGAAGATCAAAGAGCCGGTGTATGATGTTCCTTTCTTTCCTCTGCAGAAACAGGTATTTTGCAAATATCATAGGGTCTGATAGCCTAGTATCTGAATGTGGATAATGTAGAGTGGATATCCCTGTAGACTTGAGATGGACATATAGCTTAAGTGAGTTGTCTACCTGTATTGTTTTAATCCACTGAGATTTTGCTGCTATAAAATTTTGATAAATTTTGTAGCAAATTTATCCTATCCTAATATAGTAGTTATTCAAGAAATATTTATTGAGTGCTTAGAAAATCTTAGAGCTGGTAAGTGTTAAGCTGGATTTTAAGAGTGTAAAATGTAAATTAATGAAGATCATGGTAGCAGACATTCTAGTCTCTGAATAGCAGAGGTGGAGTGTTAGCACAATGCCAATGTAATAGAACAAACAAGAGTGCTTTGTTTGGGTGTGCAGGTAGAGATCTCAACTGGAAAGAAAATTTCATGGGAGAAGAAATAAGATGTAAATTGCCACAGATAGGGAGGAATCAGTTAATACAGAACTTTTCTTTAGAGTTTGAAGAATTTGAATCTTGCCTTCTTGAGAATAATTTAGTTATTTTGGAGATGAGTGCCACATCAAGAAAGAATATTAGTTGTTTTTAATGATGATTACTCTACCAGTCATATTTAGGATGGTTTTGGAAGTGGAGAAGTAGACAAAGAAATTATTATAATAAGCTAAATGTGAAATAAAGAGCATAGTTTTGATGTGGATATTTTATATTTCAGGTATATTTCAGGACAGTGGGAATGATATAAATTTGAGAATGACTAACAAAAGGGAATATTAAAAAATGTTTTGATTAGTATAAATGAGAAAGTTAGAAGAGGGGCAAGTTTAAGAAAATCAGTCAAAATCAGAATCAGAGTCACACGCCTGGAAAATGAATAAAGCATTTGGATTGCTGGAGAAGACAACAGATTGAACTATAGATTTTTCAGGCTGGGAGAGCATTTCATAGTGATATAATATCCCAAATGCAGTTGCAATTCTATGGCTTGTATGGGAGGCTAGCCTTGAAGATGTAGATTTATTTTCAAACATTCCATATATTCCATTGGTGTGGTTCATATTCACTAGACAGGTGAGCAATAGTTTTGGTGATTCACTTATGCAATACTCAGCAAAGGTAAGAGCAATGCCAAGTTTGTAATTATGTTGTTAGATTTATCACTGACAGGCTTTAGAGTTTCAGTATTTAAAAAAAATGGCTACCGTGCAGATAAAGGAGAAAAGGGATTGCCAAAATATACGGATTTTTACAATTTATTCTTGCTCCTTTTTACCCAGCTTTAAGGAGCTTAACTCTTAGCTACAAAATTGGCTTCAGGCTGATCCAAAGAACAAATAAGAACTTACTGTGTGAGATGATTTTTTTTATTAGCTACTTTAAAGATTTTAGGTTATATATGTGTATTTTGAAGTCCAGTCACTGTAGTTGCTGCTTTTAAATTTTTTGATCCCTTTTAATTCAAGACTAGATTTACTGTCATTATGAGTATCCAGAAATAGGCTGTACTTAAGGGAATTTATATTTGAGTTTACAAATGTTGAAAAGATGAATATTTTCTTCTTGGGTAATGGCATTTTATGACATTTGTTGCTTTGGTGAGAAGCTCAAAAGCACAGTGTTAACTTTATATAAAATACAGAATACAAAAAATACAAAATAGTATAGTCTTAAAAGTGCTTCCTGTGAACTTAACAGCATAGAACTAATCAAGAAGCAAGCAACTAATCCGTATGGATTTTGTTATGCTAACAAAGGAACCAGCATGTATACAGGCAATATATGGTAATCAGTGTTAAAGTCTTTTTAAATTATGTTCATTATACTTTTATTGGATCAAAACATAGAGCAATTTCCACTTTAAGATTTTGGAATCTTGACAAATGCTGCACAATCTTAAGTGTTAGTCACTCAGTCGTGTCCAACTCTTTGCCATCTCTTGGTCTATAGTATGCCAGATTTCTCTTTCCATGGGATCCTCCAGGCAAGGATACTGGAATGGTTGCCATTTCCTTCTTCAGGGGATCTTCCCAATCCGTGGATTGAATCCAGATCTCCTGCACTGCAGGCAAATTCTTTTCCATCTGAGCCCCCAGGGAAACTCATACTATCATATAAAAGCTAAATTAAATGTTGCTGACAATACCATGTTAGCTAAATTATTTAAAGTTAAATAATAAAGTGCCTATGATTGAATGTATATTAATTTTGCTTTTGGAAAGAAAGGTATTTCCCACACAATTATTATAATTTAGTGAAGAAAAAATTCTAAACTATAAAATCTAAAAAGGAAAAAAGTAAATCATGTACAATCCAAGTATTTAGGATTCCTAATTCAAACATTTTTCTGAGTTTTTATATGTTTTAAATTATACAACAGTTTCCCAAAATGTTTCTACCTGTTAATACTGTCTTCAAACAGTGAAAACTTCTTGAGGATTACATGTATTTTTCTCTTCAAATTTTCAAACGATATATATTTAGCCATCAGTTGATTGAAATGCTGTTAGACTCAGATGGACCAGATTCTGCTCCTCCATAATCTTTAAAAAATTATCCTAGATACCTATGGTCTGGGGATCTGTTAGAGAAGTTTTAAACTATTAAGAAACAAGTGCTTAAGCCATGTCTGAAAGCAGATGCTTGCAAAACTGATGGCTAATTTCTCATCCTATGTGGGAGAATTTTTTGCGTGTGACATAGGACGAGGAACAAGCCAGATGATCTCAAAACAACATCACTGGAACATTTAAACTCGATGAAACATTTATCTCCAAAGGGAGATTTTGAACACTGTGGAATTTGTTTTTTTCTCCTTTGTGGGGCAAAGAAAACACTTTCCTTTTTCTCCTTTAAAGTTTTAAAAAGCAACTAGAAAGAAGCCATGTGGGTTTGTTCTGCTGCTGCTGCTGCTGCTAAGTCGCTTCAGTCATGCCTGACTCTGTGCAACCCCATAGATGGCAGCCCACTAGGCTCCTCGGTCCCTGGGATTCTCCAGGCAAGAATCCTAGAGTGGGCTGCCATTTCTGATAGCCGAGACATGCCTAAGTTTCACACTACAGTACTACAGAAAGAACATTATTGATTTTATATTTCAGGTATACTCAGGATTCAGGCTTCATGGTGGCCAAGGGAGGAACTTAAAAAATGTTATGCCAACAAGAATTACTGTGAAAATCAAGAATCTTTCTGATAGCTTAATGAGGTTCTCCATTTTGAATCATAAAATAAATATGGAACTTTGTTGAAACAGGGTGGAAATACCAATCATATTTTCTGCTGTTAACCTAAACACCTATATATTTAGATGCAGAAGCGCTCTGGCTCCAGCTGGTTGTCATGGTGATTGGGTAGAAATTGCCAGGATTCAAATCTTAAAATGTAGAAGAGCTAAGATCACTTCTTAACCAAAATTCATTGATTACATAGCACCTATATAGCACTGTTTAAAGTAGCTAAAAATATTAAATCATAACAACACTGTGAAATAGTTACTCTTCTTCATTTTAAAATTTTATTTATTTATTTTAATTGGAGGCTAATTACTTTACAATATTGTAGTGGTTTTTGTCATATATCGACATGAATCAGCCATGGGTGTACTTTGTGTCCCCCATCCTGAACCCCCCTCCACTTCTCTCCACTATATATTTAGATGCAGAAGCGCTCTGGCTCCAGCTGGTTGTCATGGTGATTGGGTAGAAATTGCCAGGATTCAAATCTTAAAATGTAGAAGAGCTAGGATCACTTCTTAACCAAAATTCATTGATTACATAGCACCTATATAGCACTGTTTAAAGTAGCTAAAAATATTAAATCATAACAACACTGTGAAATAGTTACTCTTCTTCATTTTAAAATTTTATTTATTTATTTTAATTGGAGGCTAATTACTTTACAATATTGTAGTGGTTTTTGTCATATATCGACATGAATCAGCCATGGGTGTACTTTGTGTCCCCCATCCTGAACCCCCCTCCACTTCTCTCCCCAACCCATCCCTCTGGGTGTTATCCCAGTGCACCGGCCCTCAGTGCCCTGTCTCATGCTAGTAACCCTTATCCTTGCTTTAGACAGAAGGAAGCTGCTTCTTATAGCAGTTAAGTGACTTGCTTAGGTTCAAAGGTCAGAAACCAGCCAGGCAGCATTTAAATTGGGCAAATCAGCTCCACAATCTCCATTTCTAATCAGCATGCATGCGCCTCTCAGAAGAAACCTGCAGTGTATCACGCAGTCACAATTATTAAGGTTCCTACTACATCAAGGCTGCACATTGTGACTCTGTTTATTTAAATTATATGCAGAGTACATCATGATAAAAGCTGGGCTGGATGACTCACAAGCTGGAATCAAGATTGCCAGGAGAAATGTCAACAATCCCAGATGTGCAGATATCACTCTAGTGGCAGAAAGTGATGAGGAACTAAAAAGTCTCTTGATGCGAGTGAAACAGAAGGTGAAGAAAAAGCTGGCTTAAAACTCAACATTCAAAAAATTGAGATCATGGCATCTGGTCCCATCATTTCATGGCAAATGGATGGAGAAAAAGTGGAAATAGTGGCAGATTTTAATTCCTGGGCTCCAAAATCAATGTGGATAGTGACAGAAGCCATGAATTAAAAGATGCTTGCTCCTTGCAAGAAAAGCTATGACTAACCTAGACAGTATATTAAAAGGCAGAGACATCACTTTGCCAACAAAGGTCCATATAATCAAAGATACAATTTTTCCTGTAGTCATATACAAATGTGAGATTTGGACCCTAAAGAAGGCTCAGCACCAAAGAACTGATACTTTTGAATTGTGGTGCTGAAGAAGATTCTTGTGAGTCCCTTGGATGACAAGGAGATCAAACCAGTCAATCCTAAAGGAAAATCAACTCTGAAATTCTTTGGAAGGACTGATCCTGAAGCTCCAATAGTTCTGTCATCTGATGTGAAGAACCAATTTACTGGAAAAAAAAAAAAAACCCTAATGCTGGGAAAGATTGAGGGCAGGAGGAGAAAGGGGTGACAGAGGGTGAGGTGGTTGGATGGCATCACCAACTCAGTGGACATATGTTTGAGCAAACTCTGGGAGACAGTGAAGGACAGAGAAGCCTAGCATGCTGCAGTTCATGGTATTGTTAGACCCGGAGAAGGCCTAATCACCGGAGCCGTCGCTTCACAGATCA
>SJYC01142557.1:0-19430 GCA_006408675.1 Madoqua kirkii
TATTATCTCTAATAGGTTGTGATTATCCTTATCTTACTATAACCTCTCTAACTATTGTATATTATTACAAATAAGACTAAAAAATAACCTTTGGTTTTTTGTTGTATGATGATAATTAACCCTAATTTATTTATTTAAAAAGGATGATTTTTGATGCAATGTTTTAATTATTTTATTTTATCATTTTTGCTTTCATCTTATCATTTTCCAAAGCAGCTCATTTCCTTGTTCTTCCTTTGTGTTCAATACAGTGAGTGGTTTTTAAATTTTCCTCAATAAACCTAAGCTCTTTCTCAGGAAGACTGTTTTGCCATCTTTGTCTTAGCTCTCTACTCCTTCATGCCCAGAATATTGAGACTGAATAAATGAGTAGGTTACAAATCATCAACCAAGTAATAAGATGCTTCATTTATGGTCTACTTTTCATAGTGTAAAATTCTTCCAGGTGTCCACGTCTTGAAACTGTAAGGGAAAAATGGGCTACTTTAACTTCAGCTGGCTTTTATGGAATATTTAAAGAGAAAATAAAATACAGTATTTATTTACTACTGCATTTGAAGATTTATGCACAATATCATTAGAGGAAATAAGAATGAAAGCAGACTCACAAAGACTACGATGTATCATAAGAAAAATATTTGCATTCCAAAATATCTGGAGTACACTTGAGAAAATATTACATCTTCAATGTAGTGTTTAAGCTCTTTTTAACACATTACTTCAGAATATTTTGGTTCAAACTGGAATGCAACTGGATGCTTTTCTTTATGCTCTTGAGAAAAAAAAAATAGCAACCCCCCCCAAAATTTACATTATCTCTGATTTCTACCTTGTGCTTTAAATTTTATTTTTCTCTCAGTAATGACTGTTTGCTTTCCTTTTCTTCAGCCACATATAGACTGAAATAATGCTTTTTGTATTGGAATTTCCCATTTAACAATGGAGTTTCTGTCTCATTTAGAATTCCTTAAAATTTTAACAGTCACCAAAACATGCTGAGGAAGGACATTTTGATACATAGATTTCATTATGACGTGAAAAGATATTACTAGGTAATTTTCTTACAAGTTGCTGCTCTTTGAAACTTATGTTTATTAAATGATAATTTTTGAAAAACAGTTATAATAACAATATATAGTAAACATATATCAAACATTTATATCATAAATTAATAAAGGAAGTAGCGGGATGACAAAGTTGGTTTAAAAGAACACACAAGACACTAAAGTGTATAGCCAGTCAAAGAAAAATAGCTGAAATAAGTCATCTATTGTAGATTCAAAACTGCTTAATGTTCTACAGGACAACAAAATCATAACCTTTTTTATTCCCTCCTGATGGATGGAAAGCTTCTGCATCTCTACAATTGTTAACATTTATTTGCAACTTATCCATTTTCTATAAGTTAAAATTCAATTTTGCAAAATCTGATCTTTGTCCCCACAGCTGATTTGTGAAGTGCTCTAGGGTATAACTGACTTAAGTAGTTTATAGGTCTTCCCTGGTTTTCACTAGTAAAGACTGCCTTCCAACGCATGGGGTATGGATTCCATCCCACATGCCTTATGGCCAAAAACCAAAACATAAAAAACAGGAGCAGTGTTGTAACAAGTTCAATAAAGACTTTTAAAAAATTGTACCATGCTGTGCTAAGTTGCTTCAGTTGTCTCTGAGTCTTTGTGACCCCATGGACTCTATGTAGCCTGCCAGGCTCTTCTGTCCATGGAATTCTCCAGACAAGAATCCTAGAATGGGTTGCCATCCCTCCTCCAGGGGATCTTCCTGCCGCAGCGATCAAATCCGCATCTCTTAACATCTTTATCACCAGGGAAGTCTTTTAAAAAATATGATTCATATCAAAAAATTCTTTAAAAAAAGTAGTTTGTAACCTTATACAAGTCTGTTGTGGAAGGTCTGCTTACATTTTGTCTTTCTCTTGTTTTTTTCCTCCTCCTATTTGCAACAAAAGAATTATCTCATAGTCCTTTGATGCTAAATATTAAATATGTGATCCCTTCATCTATGTGAATTAGAATAGAAAAAGTAGCCAAAAAAATTGGCATTTATTTTATAACTTCTTAGTGCTCAGTGTCTGTGAGCACTAATTTTAAAAGGTTTTTCTAAGTTTCTCTTGATGTCCTAGTATTAATGTGGATAACAATATAAATCTTAAGTTTCTTATTAAGAAAAAAATGACAAATGTATTAAAATCATGAAAGCAATATTAGAAAGATCAAAATGTGTCAAAATGGCTCACATATATAGGTGATAAACTCTGCAGTAAAGGTTATCCCTGCTGATAACCATCCGTTGTGGAAATAAATCCTATCTGAACTTGTTAAATTGGATCATAACCTGGCCAGAAAAGTAATTTCAGTCTATAGACCATGCCCTCTGAGTTTCATTTCAAGAAAAAGGTAACTGGGAAAATTATGGGAGATTTCCATCTTCTTGAAGCAGATCAAAGTTAGGGAAAATCACATCTTGAAAGTCATAATATTAATATGCACATCATCCTTTAATTAAAAGTTCAAGATCTAAATTTTAGTAAAATATGCTCCTCACTTCAGATACCTATAAATAATTAAAACTTACTCCCTCCTGAGGCTTACACATCAGTGACACAAGAACATTAACAGGGACTACCAAGGAAAGTGGACCGTGTGATTCAAAGGTGCTGGCTCAAAGGTGACGAACCCCTAGATAGGTGAAAACAACAATCCTTGTTGTCAGGATTGGGAGATCTGGGCTTATTTTATTAGAGAACATAAGGATTTCCTTATATCTCACAAATAAAAACCCTTTATGTTGTCTTCTGAAAGGTCATCAGTGCTATTAATTCTTCATTGTGTCAGAAAGAAAAAATCAATTGAAATACAGTTGGTAATAATGAGAGAAAAGCCTTGGGGGAAACCTGGAATTAATTCCACCTTTTTTTACCTTGCTGCTAACACAAATATTCCTGCCATCTGTCTCATCAGAAGAAAGAATGGGTGCCTTGTAGCTACCTACCTATCAGTAAAATGTTAAAACAGAGGCTCCATCACTCAGCAGAAATTGTCAAAACAAAGTATAAAAAGGGCAGGTTGGACAAAGCTGACTTTTATGCTCCTCAGTTTGATATTCTGATTTTATACATAAATGCATATAGAAAATGATGTATTTAGCAAAAAAGTTTTATATTTTCTTTAAAATTAATAGTGATTTTTAATTATAAGATTTTCTTCTGAAAAAGCCTGAATAATTTTGTTTTAACAGCTCATTCTTATTATAGGGTCACACATCTCCTATAAACAGAAATGCAAAATATTTCCATAAAAGTGCCCCCATTTAATTCTGATAAGTTATAGTAGAAATCTTTTTATTGTTTAATTAATGATATTCTAAAGAAACATATTAATATTTTTTGTAGATTTATCATTATTCATAGGAACTTATTATAACATACAATTTGCATGCATTCCACGATTTAATGGAGAATATCTAAATCAAGTAAAGTGAGAGAATAGGGTTGTTGTAGAAATAAAAAATTAATTATGTCATTTTTTTTAGACACCTTTACACATGTATTATATAATTGCTTAAGCTAGTGCTCCTAGCAGAGACAAAGAATTGCCATTCTGCATAGCTGAATGGATTTATACTGCTAACTGGTGGAACATATAAATCTTTGAATTATAAAATTTATTACCTGAATTATATTGAGTTGGGAAAATTTGAATTTCAGAGTTTTGGTGAAAGAGGAGTGGTTACTAATAGAATATCATTTTGACTTTTTCAATTACTGGAAGTTCTCTATAGCAAAGCAAAAAGATAGAGTTATTAGTTTCACAATTTTTTTTTTCAGATACCCAATACTTTTAGGTACATTTTCAGAACACTCTTAAACTGTTCTCTTTTTGGTCTATAGTTCATTTTTCCATCTCTACATTTTTTTTCTCCATCTTTCTCTTGACGTTCCAATATATCCAGCTTTTACTATGCGCCATTAAAATATGGTGGTTCAGACAGTGAAGAATCTGCCTGCAATGCAAGAGACCTGGGTTCTGTCTCTGCGTTGGGAAGATCCCCTGGAGAAGAAGGGAATTGACAAGCCACTCCAGTACTCTTGCCTGGAGAATTCCAAGGACAGAGGAGTCTGGCAAGCTACAGTTTATGGGATCGCACAACTGAAGGACTAACTTTCACTTTCAGTTAAAGTATGGGCATCATCTTAAAGTAGGCAGAAGAATCCTAAGAGAAGAGCCCAAGTTACTGTATCTTGGCTAGCTTCTTGACAGCATTAGAGAACGAATTCCATATACATTGGAGACATGAGACACATTAATGCCTGAATTTCCAACTACTTTGTTGAATTTAAAAGTATTAATTGGATTGTAAGTTTAAGACACATTGAAACATCAGCTGGGAATCTTCAAAGCCAAATCATAATGTGCAAGCAAGGGTTACATAATGTGCAAGGGATATTAGTGATTACTTATGCAGATGTAAGTATGCATATGACGTATGATATGAAGTATACATATAAGAAGTATGCGTATTAAGGCAGGAGGAGAAGGGGACAACAGAGGATGAGATGGTTGGATGGCATCCCTGACTGGATGGACATGAATTTGAGCAAGCTCCAAGAGCTGATGATGGACAGGGAAGCATGGCCTGCTGCAGTCCATGGGGTCACAAAGAGTTGGAGGTGACTGAGGGACTGAACTTAACTATGCATATGTTTTTAATATCTCAGTGTATATATCAGTCACGCTAGCCAATATCACCACCTCTTGTAGCCTTTCTGTAACTCTGGAAATCTAATTAAACTTTATTGTTACTTTTAATTGTGTACATGCACAGCACAGCACTTTACTCAGATACTTTGCAGCGTCAACCACTTTAAACCTTGACAATTTCCTAAACTTGGTATTGAGTAATGGGGGTTATCTTTTTGCCTTTTCTTACTGTTCATGGGGTTGAGCACTTGCTCTTTGGAAGAAAGTTATGACCAACCTAGACAGCATATTAAAAAGCAGAGACAGTACTTTGCAACAGAGGTCTGTCTAGTCAAAGCTATGGTTTCTCCAGTAGTCATGTATGGATGTGAGAGTTGGACTATAAAGAAAGCTGAGCACTGAACAATCGATGCTTTTGAACTGTGGTGTTGCAGAAGACTCTTGAGAGTCTTTTGGACTGCAAGGAGCTCCAACCAGTCCATCTTAAAGGAAATCTGTCCTGAAAATTTATTGGAAAGACTGATGCTGAAGCTGCAACTCCAATACTTTGGCCACCTGATGCAAAGAATTGACTCATTGGAAAAGACCCTGATGCTGGTAAAGATTGAAGGCAGGGGGAGAAGGGAATGACAGAGGATGAGTTGGTTGGATGGCATCACCTACCCAATGGACATGAGTTTGAGCAAGTTGTTGATAGACAGGGAAGCCTGGTGTGCTGCAGTCCATGGGGTCACCGACAGACAAGACTGAGTGACTGAATTGAAATGGGGGTTATATGTATTAATTTGGTATTCTAGTTGTAATTGATTTTGAGCATCATTTTTTCCCATTTTTGTGTCTTTTTAAAAAAGATAATCACAGATTCTTATTTTTGTAAAGAATTTTAAAACCAGAAATCTGTCTTTGCTAAAGAAAGCTAAAGTTTCAGTGGGAACATTAGCCGTAGAACAGCAAATCTTTAGAATCCAAGCTAGCTGGAAGAACATTCAAGAAAAATGATTTTGCTTCATCTTAGTACTATATACCTGAGTTTCAGGAAGTATTATTTTTTTTTCCTTCTCTAAAATCAGCCTTGAATTCTTCTAACCATCCTCAGAGAGATAAATTTTTTTGGCAGTAGAGATAGCACCTAGAAAACAGAACACTTGTAAACCATATACTTTTACCTCTGGAGAATGGATCTTTCTTATGGAAGAAAACTATTTTCCCAAATTTGGCTTATGTCTACAAATTATGATACTATATATTAGTCAAGTTTCTCCAGAGAGAGAAGTAATAGAATATATTTAAAATATTTATGATGAGGAATTGGCTTACATGATAATGGAGGCTGAGAAGTTCCCTTAAGTGCCATCTGCAAGCTAGAAATCTGGGAAATTCAGAGATGTAGTTTGTAGTCTGAGACTGAAGGCATAAGAACCAGGAGCATTGCGATGTAAGTCTGAGTCCAAGGGCAGGAGAAGACTAATATCTCAGCTCGACAGTCAGGCAAAGAGAGACAGAGAGAGAATTCTCCCTTCTTCAGCCTTTTCATTCTGTCCAGGCTTCCAATGGATTGGGTGATGCCCGCATAATTGGGATGGGCCATCTACTCTACTCAGTCAACTGACTCAAATGCTAATCTCTTCCAGAAATACCCTCACAGACACACTCAGAAATAATGTTTTACCAAATATCTCGGCATCATGTGCCCAGGCAAGTTGATATATAAAGATAACTATGATGTACTCGTATTTCAGAACATCAGATTTCAGTGTTTTAAAATATGAAATACTTCCTGCTCTATCATTTTATGACACTTTTCATTATTTCAAACATTTGGATTATGTCTAATTCAATCCTGTTTTCATAGCAATGAATATGTAATGAATTTCTCTTATGTGCACGCTTTTATTATATAATTTTATTTAAGTTATTGTCTTCTGAAAAGCTAAATGTGATTTAAATTTGGTAAATTTGGGAATGCTAGTAGGAAAGAGAAAAGTTATATCTTAAGGTGATTAACAGTACAGTTCCCCTAGAATATAAATGTCTGAATTTGAATCTCAGCTCTAGTCTTTCCTGAGTCCAACTGAGTGTTACTGGATAAGCCACTGTACTCTCCAGTTTTCAGTAACCTTATCTGTACAATAGAGATTAAAATCGCACTTAGTTCTTAAGATTAATATGAGGAATAAATAAATCTGTGTTTAACACTGAACATGTTGAGTGATGTTATCCAAAAATAGACTTCCTTACCAAGTGTAATTTTTATAGACCTTTAATTTTCACCTACTTTAGCCATCCTCTGAATTATGTAAGGTTTCATCAGTGGTGCTTTTTTATCAGGAGTGTTTATCGGAATTACTAGAGATCTTTTAATTTTTTTCCCAAAAGACACACGCCTTAATGAATAACAATCACTAGAGAAGGGAATACAGACATGCTTGTTTTGACAAAGTTACACCAGTTATTTTTACAGGCACTGTTTAGGATGCAAACTGAGCAAAAGAGTTTAAAATAAATGATATATTTTGTTGATAGACTATACACCTGAGTATCAGGAAGTGTTATTTTTTTATTCTCTAAAAATGAGTGTTTTGATTCTCCTAACCATCCCTAGAGAGTTTTTGTTTTTGTTTTTTTCTGGCAGAATAGGCCTAGAAAATTGAACACTTGTAGGTCATTTAAAGTTAGATTCATTTACAACTGAAACCTTAAAAAATATATTTACCATTTCCAAGCTGATGATAATATGATTAAGTACTTCTGATTTATTAAGGTATCATAACATGCACATTAAAATATATATAGTTGAACAGGCAATGGTCAGTAGTTTCCTACTATCTAATACAAAGAGATATATTAAGATATTTATTTCCTCTTAGGTTTGGAGAAAGAGAGAACAATGTGACTGCCAGAGCAATGAAGGGTTTTTGAAGTGAAGTCAAGGATATTCTCCAATTAATAATCTCTGGCTTTAAATAACCAATAATTTAAGGTACATTTGCCTTATTCAATGCATCCCTTGAGGGTAGGCTCACTTCCTGTTGGAATCTGCCTTTACTCTGAAGTGTAGTTTGTACTTTAATGCAATTTCACTTGTGAGTTTCAGAAATCCCCTGAAGCTATAGAATGCAAAGGCCAGCAAATCCACATTCAGTCGAACAAGTGAAATGAAATCATGCATCTTTTGATTTAAAGACATATTGCTTTTTATATTTCATTTATTCTGAAGTATTTTTACCATTCAGGAAAACATGGAAAATGTGACTTTTAGTGAGACAATTTGGCATTTGGGAAGACCTTCCCTCTCTAACTTTCCTAGACCCAAATGCCTCCTCTGAGCCAAGGGAGAGGGTATAGCTCAGGAAACTACATTCAATATTTGTAATAAACCATCATGGAAAAAAGAAAAAATATAGATTATGTATATAATCAAGATGAGAAACCTAGAGCTCAGAATGCTTAAGTTCTCCCATTGGCAGGTCTTACGTGGTGGAATGGAAGTCAGGACTCAGGAAAGAATGACTATGCAGTACATCATATCCATGATGCCACGTCTCTTTGGAAGGTGCTCCTTTGACCAGTGTTTGCTGCTGCTGCTGCTAAGTCGCTTCAGCCGTGTCCGACTCTGTGCGACCCCATAGACTGTATTTCTGTATTTCTTTTGCTCTACCTCCTGTCAGAAAAGATTCTGGTGAATCCTGGAGTGTGACAAATTGTAATACAATTACTGAATATAATCCAAGTAGTGGGATATAAGCTGAGAATTAATTGTTTGGAATGCAATGCTACTTTGCTGGACAAGCAAGACTTATCTTTGGAAACCCACTAGAAATAGTCAAGATTGGAAGGAATTGCTTGAGAAATAGGCTAGTGGAACACAGTCTAGCCCAACAGCTAAGGGACCTGGAACCCAAGAGGCCTGAAGAAGAAGGACTAGACCCAAAGATGTGCCTGGCTTAATGAAGGTACTGGTGAACAGTCTATGCAGGCCGTGGCAGTTTAGCCTTCCGGCACGAGATAACAGAGAGTTATATCCAAATCCAGTTTACCTTGGGGGGTAGTGCTGAATGGTGCACTAGAATGGAGTTATAGTGGGTTAATGTGGAGCTAGTTGGCAGGTTTCTGGGTCATTCTTTTAAAATCAAGGAATGCGTTTAGAGTGGAGGAGGAACTATCTCAGCAAAATGAGGTGACTGTATGGAATGGACTTCGGGGACCTCCCACTTTAGGATTAAATCAATGAATTTGTGCATGAATAAAATCTAAGCTGTGTTTTTTTCTGATTGTGAACTTCGTGGATATAAATGGTTATAATCTGCTTTGGTTCATTTTGAAAGTTAGTGAGAGGTCAAAATAAAATAATTCAAAATAGCGTAAATATATAAAAAAAAAAAAACAAGAAAGTGTTTTTGAATAGTAATGTGCTCTTAGTCAACTATTTAGTCACTGAGCCGTGTCTGACTTTGCAAACCAATGGACTGTAGCCTCACCAGACTTCTCTGTCCATAGACTTCTTCAGGCAAGGATATTGCAGTGGGTTGACATTTTTTAGTCAACTACTTCTCACAATATTTGGAAAGTATAATGAAAATAAATTTGTGCCAGGAAAGGCCCACATTGGTGTCTAACATTTCTGGAGATAATAAAGTGAAAGAAGAAAATTAACCATAAATTATTATCGTTCTGTGTCCAGAACATTTAGTGGATAAAATGAGACGAAAAAATCCAAATAATAAATGACAAAGGAGCAGAAGTAACTTTTATTTTTAAATACCATATTTACTCTAACACCAAGAACTGCAGCACACTACCCTATATAATCCATTGTATGCATTAACTTCTTGCTCTTCTTACTTCACTGATTTTGTATTCAGATTATTAACTCCCTGATGCTTCACTTTTAAGCACAATGTGTTATCATGCAGAATTAATTTGAAAAGTACTTTCTGAATCTCATCAGTTTATTCATGCAGAAAAACTGAAAAAAAATCATTATTGAACAACTATTTTAAACTAGGGGGAAAAGTAAAATCGGGTATTATATGAATGCATGCATAAATCTATTCAAATGTAAAGCATCACTTAAACATCTTCAAACTATCAGTTGCCTTTTTGATTTTTCAGTTTTGCTTAATCTTAGTAAAGTTTCCCTAGAGCCTATAAAGTGATGCTGTTATAACTAAAGATTATCTTTTATCATTTAATAGAAACACCCATGACGTATCATTTGGTTTCATTTTGGTTGATGAGTTGAAAGATATTATGTACTTTCTATGTAGTAGTCAGTTAACTTTTGTGTTAAAGGGAGCCTTGGTCAAGAATTTTAAATTCGATATTTTCTTATCTATTTAAATGCAATAGTTAATGATTAAACACTGATATCTTTTCTTTAAAAAGAGCATATTTATAATAACAGTTCAAAATGGAGAAGCCAGTGGAGCTGATGGGCATCAAGTTCTGTGTTATGTTCTGGTCACTAAGCAAAATGCTTCTTATTATTAACCATTTAATCTTCATGGCAATCTAGAAAGCAAATCGGGGTATTCATCCCATTTTACAGAGAAGCAAAGTCTTGAAGAGCAAAAGTGTCTGTGTGATGTATCAGAGCTAGAAAATGTTAGTGTTCTGCTGTTCTGGCTACAGGACATACAGTTCTGAACCATTCACTCTCCTGTTCCTCTTAAAATAATGCATTAAAAGGATGGAAAACCTCACATGAGAAATTGACATTTAACTATATTCTCAATAGATACTTGGCAAAAGCTCCTGCAGGAACTGTGCTGAAATATAATATTTTATCACCATATTCATGGTCAGTTTATATGCTTACAGTTTGTGAGTGAGATATAAGAAAAGGCTACAGTGGCTTATAAATAATATTTTCATTTTTCTCTTGTGTAGAGAAATTAAATAGGCAGGAGGATAAATTACATATCCTGAATGGTTACCTGTCTTTTCTGGAATAAAAGAAAGATGACTTTGAATATGAGCTTAAGAAATTATGTGGGCCAGTTGGTCAAGCTGCCAATAGGACAGTTATAACATCATCACCTGCAAACAAATTATGATGCTCTGATTGTTTCCTAGTCAGCAGAAATTTTCTGTGGTGAAGATTGCTTCTGTTTCTCAGGAGAACATTCAGTGACAGAGAAGCAGATTCAGTAAGTCAGAGCAACTGCCTCAGATGTCCCAGGTTAAGACCTCTTACAAAGGTCAAGAACTAATCACAACAGCTGCTTAGTTACCCAGCAGAATAATAAATAGTTCCCAAGCCAATCTCTCTGTATGTAAACACAGAGGTCTCTCATTCTTCACTGCAACATTTTAACATGAATTGCAAAGAGTGCTCTTGTTTACCAGGCAGATGTTAAAGCATTAATGGTGTACTATTTACAACTCCTCAGTGGATGTCAAAGTTTGTGTTTGCTTGCCTTGAACATTCCTTACAACACAGCTGCCGGATGGTCTGGGAGATGTTTGAACCATCGCTAAGAATTGCTGCTCGGAGCCACGTTCTCAGCACAGGAATACCAGCCACACGCATCTCATGCTGATGCACGTATATGGAGCTCCTTATCTTTCTGTTTTCCCATATCAAAAGGAATACATCCTATTCATTTTGAGAGTCATATGAGAGTCTCCTTCCATCAAAGATGAAATGTGGCAATCAATATGTATTGTCTTTACCGCTTACAGCAATAACTGTTCAATATTTAATTGCTCTCAAGCAGTGTGGCATTGACTGCTCTGACCGAGATATTGGGCAAGCAACAATTGTGTTAAAGCTTTCAGTTTGTTCTACCAAGAAAGAGACAATAGTGCAAAGGGTATGTGGGGTGGAGAAAAAAGTCAGCAACCACCAGTTACAATAAATAAATGAATTTGGATTGTAACAAGGAGGCATTTCCTATTTAATTTTCAAAGTGAATGCAATAGAATTTGCTCTGACCCTTCAATGGGAGCACACTTCACATTATATCTTAAGACATGACTCTTGACATCTAACAAAAGCTAATATTGTAAAATGTTCTAACACAGGGTAAATTATCTAAATTATTTTTTATTTTAAATTGACTGATTCAATTGTGGTAAGATAAAAGACATGATTTTATAAAAATTTTTGAATGTCTTTTTATTGTGGTTGCTAGCATATAAGTTTTGCAACAACTCAAGGGACCACAAGTGTTCTCATCAGTTTTGTTTTAGATTATAATCATAAAGTTATATGGTAACTAACTTTAACTTCATTTAAAAATATATTTTGCCTATGATTTCTGTAAAAGGAGTGACAACTAAACATTTATTCTTCAGTTCAGTTCAGTTCACTTCAGTCGCTCAGTGGTGTCCGACTCTTTGCCACTCCATAAATCACAGCATGCCAGGCTTCCCTGTTCATCACCAACTCCCGCAGTTCACTCAAACTCATGTCCATAGAGTTGGTGATGCCATCCAGCCATCTCATCCTCTGTCATCCCCTTCTCCTCCTGCCCCCAGTCCTTCCCAGCATCAGAGTCTTTTCCAATGAGTCAACTCTTTGCATGAGGTGGCCAAAGTATAGGAGTTTCAGCTTTAGCATCATTCCTTCCAAAGAATACCGAGGACTGATCTTTAGCATGGATTGGTTGGATCTCCTTGCAGTCCAAGGGACTCTCAAGAGTCTTCTCCAACACCACAGTTCAAAAGCACCAATTCTTTGGTGCTCAGCTTTCTTCACAGTCCAACTCTCACATCCATACATGACCACAGGAAAAACCATAGCCTTGACTAGATGGACCTTTGTCGGCAAAGTAATGTCTCTGCTTTTGAATATGCTGTCTAGGCTGGTCATATCTTTCCTTCCAAGCAGTAAGCGTCCTCTAATTTCATGGCTGCAGTCACCATCTGCAGTGATTTTGGAGCCCCTCAAAAATAAAGTCTGACACTGTTCCCCATCTATTTCCTTTGAAGTGATGGGACCTGATGCCATGATCTTCGTTTTCTGAATGTTGAGCTTTAAGCCAACTTTTTCACTCTCCTCTTTTACTTTCATCAAGAGGCTTTTGAGTTCCTCTTCACTTTCTGTCATAAGGGTAGTGTCATCTGCATATCTGAGGGTATTGATATTTCTCCCGGCAATCTTGATTCTAGCTTGTGCTTCTTCCAGCCCAGCATTTCTCATGATGTACTCTGTGTATAAGTTAAATAAGCAGGGTGACAATATATAGCTTTGACGTACACCTTTTCCTATTTGGAACATCTGTTGCTCTATGTCCAGTTCTAACTGTTGCTTCCTGACCTGCATACAGATTTCTCAAGAGGCAGGTCAGGTGGTCTGGTGTTCCCATCTCTTTCAGAATTTTATACAGTTTATCGTGATCCACACAGTCAAAGGCTTTGGCATAGTCACTAAAGCAGAAATAGATGTTTTTCTGGAACTCTCTTGCTTTTTCTATGAGCCAGTAGATGTTGGCAATTTGATCTCTGGTTTTCCTGCCTTTTCTAAAACCAGCTTGAACATCTGGAAATTCACAGTTCATGTATTGCTGAAGCCTGGTTTGGAGAATTTTGAGCATTACTTTACTAGCATGTGAGATGAGTGCAATTGAGCGGTAGTTTGAGCATTGTTTGGCATTGCCTTTCTTTGGGATTGGAATGAAAACTGACTTTTCCAGTCCTGTGGCCACTGCTAAGTTTTCCAAACTTGCTGGCATATTGAGTGCAGCACTTTCACAGCATCATCTTCCAGGATTTCAAATAGCTCAACTGGAATTCCGTCACCTCCACTAGCTTTGTTCTTCAGGTTGATATTATATTACAAAGGAACTAAGTGAACACTAAATTTGAGTAGATATAATAAACTTAGTGATTCTTAAGCCACTTCCCATTTACAATAGAGTAAAAGTGAAGAGTAGATATGAGCACTTTTTCTCATTTCTATTAAGTTGGCCAGAAAGTTCATTTGTTTTTCCATAAAACATTATTAATATTTTGATTCTATATATCAAGTGAATTAATAGGTTTGCAATACAATGGAAGGGGCAAAGAGACATTAGTTCTCTAGCTATCTTGGTCCAAGGGGAGGAGCTAAAGCAGATACTAACCTAACTTCTCATTTCCAGGAGCTAGAGTCTAGATTCCTGGTCCACATCCTTGTATACATGTGTGTGAGCTATACTTTCTCTTTGACCTGGAGTTGCAAGAGCTATACTGTTCAGAATATCATATTGGTTACCAGTGTTCTTCTTCTTCTTCTAAGTTGCTTCAGTCGTGCCCAACTTTGTGTGACCCCATAGACATCAGCCCACCAGGCTTCCCCCATCCCTGGGATTCTCTAGGAGAGAATACTGGAGTGGGTTGCCATTTCCTTCTCCAGTGTTCTTGACTACTATCAAAATCCTTGCATTGTGACAGTATCCTTGTTTTTTTTTCAATCACTGAAAATTAGTTCATGCTTCAATAAATCCCAAGTATGTTTTCAGTGTCCATGAAGGGCTGGGTTTCTATTTAGGTGGAGCAAACAGCTGCCAGGCGGTATGATTTCAGAGGCTCTGACTCCTCCGCCTTCCTTGCCCCATTCCAAAATCTGCTTTCCACACCTGTTCACCAACTTAGGACATTCCTTTAAGAGGACAAAAGTTTCGATTTATAATTAGAAATATGGCTTAGGAAGCCCTCTGCCAGAGAGTTCCAAGCACAGCCGCCCAGGTTACTTTTATGGGGTGTCAAATTTCTCTTGGCTTTGGCTGCTGCCCAGAACCCTCAGAAAAATCTTTCCACTGTGTTGTCTCCAGCCCACCGCCATCTTCTTGATGTGTAAGCACATAGCAGTGATGATATGTCTGTTGGAAGTTTTATTAAAACAGACAAAATTCAAAAGTTGTTCTGCATCTTTCAAGAGATAAGTTCCATGACACAGAGCCCCATGGGATTTTTGCTCAGTGTTAGAAATGTGTAGCTTTATTAGGAGAACCCCCAACGGATCACTAGTACAAAGTCTGAGGTAGTGCCTCCAGCATAGCCTGCTGCCCATATGACCTTCCCCCTTTACCTTCTACTGCAGTAGGGTTCAAATGGTGTGACTGAGGCCCATTTTCAAACACAAAGATCTGGGTATTTTATTTGAAGAAAGTGAAAGTTCCACACTAGTTTTTAAAGTGCTTCAGAAAATTGAAGTGAAAAAGTCTTATTTTCCAGAATTTTGGGAGTACTGCGGTCTTTTATAGCGCTGGGTCACAGTTTGAGTAGAACCGTACACTTTCCTGACCAAACTCTTCCTGTGTGCCAGGCGACTAGACTCTTGAGCATTTCAGTAAACGCATGACTTTTCATCAGCATGGGTTTGACTGGTACCCCTGTTCACACAGCAGTTACGTCCCCTCATTACTGCATCACTTGGTCAATGTGGTCAAATAATATTAGCAAACATTACTTTTACCTTTGATCTAAATTTGTTAGCACTTGTGGGAAAGGTTTATATTGTACCAGTGTGGCTAATACAGTGTGGTGCATATTTCATGAGAAATCCTGATGTGTCTTTACCAGATTTATGTGTGGATTATAATATTCCAATACCTTTAGCAATACATTTTATACCAGGAATGTCTAACTTGAGGCAATTTTAGTTTCAACTTAACCACTGTGAAGGGGTTGAATCATTGTGCTCTACCCTTTCAAGCTAAGTAAGAGCCCTTCTGCTTTCAACTATAGAAGTAAAATAGCACCTGCTCTATTTGCACAGGTTAACAGAAACCTTCCCCCAAACTGATGGAGTTTTCCATTGTTCTCAAAGTAAGGGGAAAAATGTCTTCTCCAATAGAATTTCTATCAGTTTTTTTTGAGCTAACAAGTATCCCCATGTAAAATTTCCTCATTAGACACTGAGTTTGAGAAAATAAGCTGATCCTTAGTGAGAGGTATTCATCATTGCAGTTACCCATCCTAGGGGAAGAGCTGTTTTCAGTAGCTCCTAGAGTCTGTATGGGTTGAGTTATGCTTTCATTTATGACCACAGAGAAGGCAAAGTTGCCACAAAAGTTCTGGTACCCAGTGTAGAAGGATAATAATTTATTATCATCATTATTAATATCAATTCTTGAAGGAGCTTCCTTTGAGATTTCTGTCAGTTATCATTTCTTGGAGATGGGAGTCTTATTTACTTTTGTCACACATGCTTTTTCTTTTGGGAAAATTACTGGACTGGGTCTACTAGGTTCACAATAGCAAAGCAACTGGTCATCATAATCATCTATTGTTCTTAGAGAAAACATAAAATAGTTTATACGTTTGAATGAAGATTTTAGAGACTAAAAATTTAAGTGTTCAATTTAGGATGTAAGTTGCAAAATAATCAATTTGACTATTTTTTTGTTTTCTTTTCTTTTTCCTATGGTGAATAACTGTCAGAAACATTTGTCACATGTTATACAATGAGTTGGACATGACTGAGTGACTAAGCACACACATACATGTTGTATTTATTATTCTTAGGGTAATCTTCCCACCAGAGTTTTCATATCTACCAACCCATCAGTTAAGGTTAATATTTTTTCCAATAATTAAACTATACTGGATTATTAGAAGTTCTGTGAAGTGAAGTCGTTCAGTGGTGCCTGACTCTTTGCGACCCCATGGGGTGTAGCCTACCAGGCTCCTCCGTCCGTGGGATTCTCCAGGCAAGAGTATTGGAGTGGGTTACCGTTTTCTAGACTGGTGTTATTAAGATATTCAAAAGCAGAGACACTACTTTGCTGACTAAGGTCCATCTAGTCAAGGCTATGGTTTTTCCTGTGGTCGTGTATGGATGTGAGAGTTGGACTGTGAAGAAGGCTGAGTGCCGAAGAATTGATGCATTTGAACTGTGGTGCTGCAGAAGACTCTTGAGAGTCCCTTGGACTGCAAGGAGATCCAACCAGTCCATTCTAAAGGAGATCAACCCTGGGATGTCCGTGGAAGGAAGGATGCTAAAGCTGAAACTCCAGTACTTTGGCCACCTCATGTGAAGAGTTGACTCATTGGAAAGGACTTTGATGCTGAGAGGGATTGGGGGCAGGAGGAGAAGGGGACGACCGAGGATGAGATGGCTGGATGGCATCACCGATTCGATAGACATGAGTTTAAATGAACTCTGGGAGATGGTGATGGACAGGGAGGCCTGCCGTGCTGCAATTCATGGGGTCGCAAAGAGTTGGACACGACTGAGCGACTGAACTGAACTGAAGCCAGATTTGGGGAAATAATTGTTCTTTGCATCTCCTTTAGTGTGCTATAGAGATCAGTCCATTTCCCCTGGATGAGGTTGGAAGAGGAAATTGGAAATGGAAATATTCCCTGAAGGAAATGAATATTGTTACTGTTCTTTGTGAAAATAAATAAAGGAACCCCATTTTAAATGGATTTGGGAAGTCCTGAAGGAGGACCTCTCATGCACATACTACCAATTTCCCATGGATGAGGTTGGAAGAGGAAATTGGAAATGGAAATATTCCCTGAAGGAAATGAATATTGTTACTGTTCTTTGTGAAAATAAATAAAGGAACCCCATTTTAAATGGATTTGGGAAGTCCTGAAGGAGGACCTCTCATGCACATACTACCCTTGCAGCTTGCATAACCAGCAGAAAGTAGGAAGATAAGAATGCTAATTTTCTTGTGGTGCAAAGGAGGGCATTACCACAAAGAGAATTTTAACTCATGCCTTTAAGAAAAAGAAAGACCCCTCCCTGTCAGAGCAGCCACACACTAACCAATGCTTGCAGCCAAGGAAAAACTGCCATGACCTTGAACTCTTTCGTCTCCAAAGAGCTCCTGTTCAAAACAACTCTCTTCAGTGTGTGTGTGTGTGTGTGTGTGTGTGTGTGTAGGGCTTCCCTGATCGTTCAGGGGTAAAGAATCCATCTGCAGTGCAGGAGACCCAGGTTCAGTCCTGAGATTGAGAAGATTCCCTGGAGGAGGGCATGGCAACCCACTCCAGTATTCTTTTCTGGAGAATTCCATGGACAGAGGAGCCTGGTGGGCTACAGTTCATGTGGTCACAAAAAGTCAGACACAACTGAAGTGACTTAGCATGTAACATGTTTGTGTGTGTGTGTTTATAGGTATAGGCTCAGTCATGTCCTCTTTGTGGCCCCATGAATCCACATGGCTCTTTTGTCCTTGGAATTTCCCAGGCAAGAATATTGGAATGGGTTGCCATGTCCTCCTCTAGGGGATGTTCCCAACCCAGGGATCCAACCTGCATCCCCTTCTTTGGCAGATGGGTTCTTTACCACTAGCGCCACCTGCGAAGCCCCAATTTCTTCTTAAAACCTAATAAAAGTAAACTTCTTTCTTTTGCTCTATAGATTTGCCTGTGGTTCATCATAGCTTGTCTGTTCTAATGCAATTCTCTGCTATGCATAAATAAACCCATTTTGCGGGTTAAAAAAAAAAAAACTAGCTATTTCATTTCTGAGTTTCACATTTTCACTGAGCACACCTAAGACTACAAAGAAAGTCTTCTTGTTTTGTATTTTAAGAATAAAAGGTTGTTGGATTTCATGTTTAAATGACCCAGAGATACTTATTGGTAGCCACCAAGAATTAGGCAGGAATCTTAATAACAAGTTGGTTTCCTAAAGGCCCTAGAAGTAGCTTGTGATATTGATGTAACTGATATATGAACTGTATTTCTGTTACCCTCTATATCCCAGATAGTCTAAAAATAAAAGCTATGCATATAGTCTGCCTGTATTTTTACTTTGAAGTTTTAAGAGCTACTCTGTGCATGCTCAGGGTAAACATCAATGAGGATTTGAGTTTAAAAACAAGGGCAACTCACTGTACCCCGTCAATAAACCTATGAGGGAGGTAATATTATTATCTCTCTTTTACAGGTAAAGAAACAAAGGGAAAGAGAAATTAGATAATTTCCCTTAGATCACATAGACGTGTTAAGTGATCTGCAGAGCTCAAGAGCAGCAGTTTCATTGGCTCACTCTTTCATTCTTAAGTTGATTTTGTACTTTCTATGTGCTGGCCCCATTTGAATTGTAGGAATACTGCTGCTGCTGAGTCACTTCAGTCGTGCCCGACTCTGTGAGACTCCATAGACGGCAGCCCACGAGGCTCCCCTGTCCCTGGGATTCTCCAGGCAAGAACACCGGAGTGTGTTGCCATTTCCTGATCCAATGCATGAAAGTGAAAAGCTCGTTCATGTCTGACTCTTCACGACCCCATGGACTGCAGCCCACCAGGCTCCTCTGTCCATGGGATTTTCCAGGCAAGAGTACTGGAGTCGGGTGCCATTGCCTTCTCCGTGTAGGAACACAGCAGTGAATAAAGACAGAAAACAGTCTTGGCTCATATTCTATTGGGACAATGGCAGTGGGAAAAAGAATCACCCGGAGGAATTAACAGACTACAGAAGAACTCCTCAAAGATACAAATAAGTTTCTTCTGGAAAGAAATGCAAGAATAAGAGAACTGAATATGAATCTGAGCATTAGGGTATTTTATTTTAAACACTAAGAAAATGAATTTCATCACAATTATAGTCTGGCATCAGCTGCCAGATGTTTCTAATGCAGAAGTCTTTAATAGAAGTAATGCATTAATTACTTTTTACACTAAGATTATGCTGTGTTGTCTATGCTTAGTCGCTCAGTTGTGCCCAACTCTTTGTGACCCCATGGACTGTAGCCCTCCAGTTTCCTCTGTCTGTGGGGATTCTCCAAGTTCTTCCCTAACAACAATTTTTTTTTTTTTT
>SJYC01142561.1:0-20489 GCA_006408675.1 Madoqua kirkii
TGGTTTTTTAGATCTAAGTGAATTTTTAGCTGTTTTAAGGATTTATTGTTCACTGTTTGTTGCTGGTTTTGTGTGTGTTTTTTCTTTTTTAACTGTTTTTGTATCTTAAATTCTTAGATAAAATGCTAAAAAGAGTTAACATTCTTTATGCTTCCTTATGTGTTTAGACATAACTAGTTCAGAGCCTGTTTCTATTTTAGGAATTGATAGAAATGATTTAAGAAAAGTAATCTATATGAGGACTGTTAAGAAATATATGTGTATATATCTTTCTTTCAGTTCTGAGCACCTATAAAAAGAAATATTTTTATATTGATGATGCCTGATTCTGATGGCCAAAGAATTAAAGACAAGTTTCTACTAGAGCCCCCCCCCCCGCCAAAAAAAAACCAAGAAAATGAAATCCTAGGGAGAAATCATTTTATAATAATTTGATATACAGGCACTAATGCTTTCTTTTTTATTAAAATTTTGATCCTGTACAGCCACATACAGTTCACTGTACATTTTTTTATTTGCAAGTTTTAATATTGAATTTTAAATAGATGACCAATTCATAAGACTTCTCAGGTATCGCTGAGATAAAGAATCTACTTGCTAATGAGAGAGATGCAAGAAACACAGGTTTGATCCCTAGGTTGGGAAGATACCCTGGAGAAGGGAATGGAAACACACTCCAGTATTCTTTCTGGGAGAGTCCCATGGACAGAGGGGCCCTACAGTCCATGGAGTCACAGAAAGTCAGACATGACTACACACAGCATAGCATAGCAATTCATATCTTATGAGATATGCTCTATATTTACACAGAGTACTTTCCAATTGGATGGCATATCTGTGGACAGACTCACCAGGGGCACAGCCTCTAATTTTAGGACCACCCATTAGATTTTCTTTCTTGACAGACGAGATTTGATGAGCAAGTAGAACATCAATGTCACATGTCACAGAGGTGCTTCTGACAGATGTGACCCTACTACAAACTCTATGAAGTCATCTTTTTGTCAACATAGACTGTTGAAGAGAAAATGTGTCTCTAGTAAATTTTTAAGAACAAAGAGGCTTCTCCCTTTTCAATGATAAGGCAGTTGTTAACAAAGGGCAATGCATAATCAAGGAAAAGGAATGCAGTCCATGACCTTTGGACCATGCCATGTGCAAGGAGATGCTGGAAGTAGTCTAAGCCATGTCATCACCAGTGATCCTAAGCTCCAGCTGCCCTTATGATTATAGGTCTTTCTAAATCACCTCTAAACCCCCACTCATGTATTTCAGGTCTTTCAATAAACAGCTGACTTCTTAGGGAGCTTTCATGTAAATTTCCCAGTTTTCTTGTAATCTTAGCTGTAATCCATCTTAGTAAATCTCAGTCATTTTTGGTTTTACTTCTCACTGATTTGTTGTTGTCATGGCAAATGCTTTGTTCTGCCACCCAGAAGTCATAGATCTGTCTATCTTACTGTCATTGGTTTCTGATTCCTGTTACACTACCACCTCCTGATAGAAATACATGAAATAGTATCAATAATTTGAATTTTGTGTAATGTATTTGCATAATTCTCACAACATACATTTCCATACATCTGGTCACTAACTGGTTGTGTGGATCACTATATCCAAAATTTGCTTTTTAAAATTCTATTAAATATATGCTGTTGACTCGTAGACATATACTTTTGTAGAATGGGGCTAATTGATATGAATTATAATATAGTGCCACATTTTTGTAAGATACAAAGTTATTTCTGAAGAAATCATTTACTTCCTACAATGTTAGGCCATTTTCAGGAATGAAAGTTTGCCTTTTGAGAAAGGCATGAGAAGATATTATATATGATGAAATACTATATAGAAAACAGACAAGCCCCTTTAGCTTGTCTTTGAAGATAAAGATACCTTTACGCAACAAAGAACAGACGAGCCTGTTGAAGCATCAATGTCAATGACAGTATTTTTACCTTTTTCTACAATTGCTAGCAAAAGTGATTTCATCTCAGACAAAGATAATATGAGAAAGCATTGTTTGGCCCATATGCAACAATTGAACTAGCCAAAGGCCTCTTATTTTTCTTTTCTCCCAGCTAAATTCACTTCTTAAAAAATGTCATATTTTCTCCTTTAGCTATACAGAGTCAGAAATGTGTTGATGGAGAGGAATCAAGCTCACCAGGAGTGCAATATCTAGAGATAATTTTCCTTAAGGCAGAGTGTTCACATACTCAAGATGCCGGGTCATTCTGGGGGCAGGGCTTGCAAGAGACAGTTTTCAAAAGAGGCTTGGTATTGGGAGAATTTGTCTACTGCAGTCCATGTACTTACGCTGAGTTTTGAACAAGATATTTATCTACACTTCTTGGAGCCTAGGGAGACTTTGGGAGGAGTAATTTAAGGAGTCTGCTTCTTTTCAGCTTGTTTCTTCTTGGTCCAGAGGATTTTGTGATGTAAGAATAGGCAAAGTGTAATCAGCTAAATGGCAGGCAGAGTTTAGGAAGTTTTTCTTATATTTTCTCTTTTAATTCACAAAGTAAGCTCTTGAGATAGAAACTATCATTGTTTGCTGGGGCTTCTCTGCTAGCTCAGCTGGTAAAGAATCTTCCTTCATGTACTTACGCTGAGTTTTGAAGCAAGATATTTATCTACACTTCTTGGAGCCTAGGGAGACTTTGGGAGGAGTAATTTAAGGAGTCTGCTTCTTTTCAGCTTGTTTCTTCTTGGTCCAGAGGATTTTGTGATGTAAGAATAGGCAAAGTGTAATCAGCTAAATGGCAGGCAGAGTTTAGGAAGTTTTTCTTATATTTTCTCTTTTAATTCACAAAGTAAGCTCTTGAGATAGAAACTATCATTGTTTGCTGGGGCTTCTCTGCTAGCTCAGCTGGTAAAGAATCTTCCTGCAATGTAGGAGACCCCAGTTCGGTGTCTGGGTTTGGAAGATCCCCTGGAGGATTTAAGCACTCCAGTATTCTTGCCTGGAGAATCCCATGGACAGAGGAGTCTGGCAGGCTACAGTCCTTGGGGTTCCAAAAAGTTGGACATGACTGAGCAGCTAAGCACAGTACAGCATCAATGTTGTCATCCACTTTCTGAGATGGAGAAACTGATGTACCAGGAGCTAGGTAGCTGGTTGGAGGGCGTGCCTGCTCAGTTGTGTCTAACTTGTTGTTACTCCATGGACTGCAGCCTGCAAAGGATTTGGAGCTTAGCACATAGGAAATGCTTAATACATGCTAGTTATAATGCTAAACTTTCTTCAAAGAATTTTTACTATATAATAATTCAATATGATTACAGAAATTATATTTATAAATTCAAGTAATCAGACTTTTATATTTGAAATAATTTTTCAAGAAGGACTTTATTATACCTTAGACACAATCTATTGTGTCTATATTTTTATGCTGAACATAAGAGGAAGGCTGAGTTCCTCTTTGATGGTGTAAAATGTCATGATTCCATATAGCATCATGCAAATACTTTATTTCAAAAGGCCAGATCTAAAGGAACTGTCTAGTCTAGCTTGATTTATTTGGGCCTATTTTAATCAGGACCACTTTGCTGTACAAACTAAATAGCTTTAAAGAGGATCTGTCTCCGGGAAGCACACTGTCATTTTGGCTCTGGATGTTTGTTGAAGAGGTCCTCATTCATGATCCCACAGCAGAAAGCCTCCTGCACTGTAATTAGGCTTTTTACAGCTCTTCATCTATGAATCAGGCAGGATCTTGATGGGAAGAAAAGGAAAAGCAAGATCAACCACTGTCATGGCACAGATAATACTGAAACAATGGATAAACAGGTGCACAGGAGTGCATGCATGATACAAGCTCAAGTGAATCTGCTCTTGGTAACTCAGAATTAGGTTGTCTATGTGGAGGCTCCACCAATGTGTGGAGCAATGTGCTGCAACCTCCACCAGTGATTAAGACTACAGGAATAGAATGACCATGAGTAACAAATACTGCATGGAATTTGGTGGAACTGCAACCTCCATCACCAACCTCTTTTTGGATCCAATGTTCTAAGAAATAGTAGTCATCTTTTATAGCTGAGTGAAGGAGTTTGAGAGCAGATAAGAGATTCATGTGAGATTCTGTACCAAATATGTTGAGGAAGAATCATTGATCCCAGAGACCAATTCTTTCTATTGTATATTCTGCCTCTGATCAAAATTAAAATTAAAAATGTTTTTGGATCATGAGCCAATGATCCAATAAATCAATACTTAAGGAAGATCAGTATTATATCATAAAGAACATTCTGAGAAGATGTCATTGGACAACCAGTTCATAAGCCGGCATTAAGCATAAATAGGCTCTGATGAATAGACATCGTAAAGGTAATAGGAATTCATCTTCTGTCCTTTGAGAGTTGATTTGACTTAGAGAGGTCAACGTTAAAATACATTAGCAGCAATTTGAAAGCAAAGATGAAAGCATGTCATAAAATAGTCTGGCAATTTGGGTGGTTAGAGTTGGCCATATACATTGATGAATGGTTGGGGAGAGCAAGATAAAACGGGTGGGAACTCTTTTACTTATTTCCTGGGTCTCCTGTCTTCTGCTGCTCCAGCTGTTTCTTAGAGGGAGGCATGATACTGGGAATACTGGTCGAATGGGTAGGCTGAGACTCAACCATGTTATTTGGGAAAGTAGTAGACATGGCCTTAAAAATTAGCATGACTTTTTTTTCTTTTGTGTTTAAATCTAGAAACATTAGGATGAGTATACATGTGTGTATGCTAGGTCACCTCAGTTGTGTCCAACTCTTTGTGACTCCGTGGACTATAGCCCACCAGGTTCTTCTGTCCATGAGATTCTCCAGGCAAGAATACTAATGTGGATTGCCATGCCCTCTTCCAGGGGATTCCCTCTGAGAGATCGAATCTGCACCTGCATTGGCAAGTAGGTTCTTTACCACTAGAGCCACATGGGAAGCCCAAGTATATATGTAAAGTCTGCCAACTTTAAGAGTAAAAATAAACAACTAGTAAAAAAGCCATATAACTGAGGAGCATAT
This sequence comes from Madoqua kirkii, assembly GCA_006408675.1. Taxonomy (NCBI): domain Eukaryota; kingdom Metazoa; phylum Chordata; class Mammalia; order Artiodactyla; family Bovidae; genus Madoqua; species Madoqua kirkii. The sequence continues at coordinate 5,014 of SJYC01142561.1, forward strand.
TTCCATTTAACAAGGAAAGAGCAAAGAGAGTCCAGGAAAGTGAATCTAAAGAAATAAAATGATTTACCACAAAATGATATGACTCAATATGGCTAAGGGAGAAAGGAATACATTTTTATACGATGCTTCCTGTGCTCAAGATTTTGTGGCAGATGGAATACCTCTCTTGTTCATTTCTCTCTAGTCTGTCTTTCTCTTTCCAACATGCAAAAAATAAAATAAAATGAAAACACTTACACAGCAAGAGAAAACCTTGAGGGGAAATGTCCATCTCAAAGCCAGACAGGCAGGCACAGTTGCTGCTGGCCGCACACATTTCACAGCTTGGTGCTGAGCTCCGCAGCTGCCAAGTCCATCCAAGAGTGACTATAAACACTCTTGGCCCCAGTGGAGTCAGAGATCCAGAAGGCTGACAGAGAGCCCATGCACTGATTTCCAGTAGGGGATGGGCACACGCCAAATCCAGATCAAATTACACGTGCGTGACAATTCCCACTGCAATCACACCCTCCTTTTTACTGTGGCCAGGCTGGGTCTAGAAAGGCAGCCGCTGCCATCAATGTCAACAGAGAAGGCTGGTGGCAATGTGCAGCCCCACTTAGCATCCAGGAGAGCTTAGGCAGGCATGTGCTTGCTCCAAGAGGGGGTCACCTAAAAGGGCTGCCTAAGCTACCAGGTGGAAGAAAGAGAAATGTTTTTTGCAGATGAATGCTCTGTGTTTAAGAATGATAAGGTTTTTGTAATCCTTTGGGCTAGCCCACCAAGCTCCTCTGTCCAAGAGAATCCTGTCTCTTATGTCTTCGGCATTGGTGGCTCAGACCGTAAAGAACCTGCCTGCAGTGTGGAGATTCCGGTTTGATTCCTCGGTTGGGAAGATCCCCTGGAGAAGAGAATGGCTATACACTTCAGTATTCTTGCCTGGAGAATTCCATAGACAGAGGAGTCTGGCAGGCTATAATCCATGGAGTCTCAAAGACTGAGACATGACTGAATGACTAACATGCACACACATATTGGCAGGAGAGTTCTTTACCACTAACGCCACCTTGGAAGCCCTTAATTAGGTATAGCAGAAATAAAATGCTTTAAAAACTAAGGATTTTGAGAAATCTTACTGAGCAGGGCACACGTAAATACATATAGCAATTCAGGGAGAGAATGGTATTAAATATACAAAGGAAAGATCTCAAGTTTCATGTAGTCATCTTTCAAATATTTTTAGTATTATGCTCGCCCTTAAAGTTTCTTCTTTCTCTTTTACCCCTCCTACCACTCATTTAGCCATAGCTTTCTGATATCGGGCATGACATCATAAAACTGGAAGAGTTTCTGAGCTGGCAAATGTGTGTACCCAAACAAGGAAGCTTAGCAGTGTTAGACAAGGACTAGCACCAGGGTATATTTCAACTTAATTGGGAACGGAAAAGGCCTTTTTCTGCTTGAACCTCAATCATGACTTAATGTTTGCTTCCAGTAGAAAGGTTGCTTATATCAGGAAAGATATAGAGCTCTTAGATAACAGAAGCTGCTTTTGGATTGAGTGGTATATGACAGTGCTGGCATCTGATTTTGCTTGAAAGAACGGTACACAGACAACAATACATGAGCATTTAATTGAAAGTCTTTTTAACAGTTACAGTATTAATGACAGAAAATAACCCACAGACAAGTACAGACTTTAAGAGCAAGTGGCTAGAAATTTTTATAGTACTTTGAGCATTTTTTTATGTCTGCTGGGAATCACATAATAAATAATTTGAGTTTGTGTTTTATGTCTCTAGTGTTATTTATTTTTTCAATTATTCTCTTATATCTTACAAAGTTATCAATTCATGAAGGATAAAGAATAAAAATGTCCTTGACCCTAATCTCCTGCACACTGCTAACTTAATAAGGCTTCAATAAGGCTGACGGTGCCTTCTACAATTATTTTTGCACACATACATGCTTAGTTCAAAGGTCTGTGTTTAAAGAGGAAACCAAGATGAAATTTATTAATACCATGTCATGATCCTGAAGAAGAGCTTTTAAAGGACACAAAATCTGCTTCCAAAATTTATCTGCTGAGCTAGTTTGACCATGTTAGGGAAACAAATTGAACCAGAGGGTTTGAGAAAATGGTCACTATTTAATGATACAAGCAACTACCGTGTGGAAAAATCTTCATTTCAGCTCCCGTGGACACTGTAGAGACTTCCTTTTATATCATTTAAAATTGGAGCTATTAACACATAGTATGAAATAAATACTCCTTTTTCTGAGTAGAAATTTACTTCATTACGTTTTTTAAAAACAATCTATAATCATCTTTTAGCAATCCATAATAATCTTTTAGCAATACTACTTTTTCCCTTCCCTTTTTCTATACTTTTCTTGTCTTCTGTCCCTTTCTTCTTCTGTATCTGTGCTGGGTTGTTGAGTGTTAGAGAATTATAGGCTTTACATTTTACTGTTAACTGGAACTGAATTTGGAATAGATTTTGTCTTGTTAAGTATGTCATAGTTGATACAAAGCTTTCACTTTTCTATGTCTATAAATAAAAATATATGATTTAATACTTCCCGATGTCATCATTGGATATTCTTGGAGAGGAGTTTTTCTACAAAGTCACAATAACATGATAAAAAACAATAGAAAGTAACAAGATAACCAAGCTGGAAATGTCATTTTTAAAATGTCATTTAAAGTAATTAATGAGAGAAGATACAGAAATTTTATTTTGACACGTTTAGGTATATAAATATGAGGACTTGATTCTGTACAGAACTAAATATGTTGAACCTTGTGGAGTTATTTTTTACTTCTGGTCAAACAAGTTTTTCTATTATGTTAACATTATCTCTTGCAGTTGTTTCCAGCCTAGCCAGTTATCACAATTGCCTGGGAAACTACCAAACAAAAATCTCTGGAGGTGAGACCTGGGAATCTCTAAGCTAAAAATCCTCTGTAAGCGATTTTAATGAACATTTTAGTTTGGGAAATGCTTGAATGGAGGCAATAGTCCCCAAAGGGATAAGAATTAATTTAACATTTTACAAGCACCTTAATTCAAATGTAGGAAGTTCCATTCCTTCTTGAATTTCTATAGCATCCTCTTAAGACATCAAGTAAACCATGTGTCATGTATCTTGCATGAATCCCTCATATAATCTCCTAAAGGATGAGGAAATATTTTCTTTTATTGCTCTCTCTCATATGATTATTGCATTGCACTGATGAGGCATTCAATTTAACATCCCTGAGTAAAATGTCATTCCCAAGAGAATCTGTGGCTAAAATAGGGAACAGAGCATTAACAAGAGTTGGTACAAAGTTATTACACACTAGAGGCTTCCTTGAGCAATCAGTTGCTTGTGGAAATTGTGGCTCATCTGAGAATTCCTAACCAATGAGAAATTATCAAGACTCTGTACATGAATATGGAGTCCTTAGATATCTCAAAAGGAGGACACAGAGTTGTAAGAGCACGAAGAGATTATCCAAAGCATGGTCTTGGGAGAAAAAAAAAGAAAACATTTTAAGTGAAAAGATAAATTTATAACGCATATACTCCACGCTAAGGAATCTCCAGAGAATTCTCAGACTTACCTAAATGCTGCTTCCAAGTGCCAATACAAAATTATTGCTATTGAAAAAAATCAGACAATTAAAAAAAATTCAGTCTTGGTGAATTACACATGTAAAACAAGAACTAATTGAGGCAATCATTTAAAAAATACATCATAATTTCTAAAACACCTGCAATTTTATTTCAAGATATGGGATTATTGTTTCTATTAAAATGACACTAGTAAGATAAACAATATCTTTACTGTTATTTTCAAAATTTATCATAAATAGTTGCTTGTGTGGCAAAATTATGACACTGTCTAACATTGCCATACTTGGTAATGAATAGTAGTCTATCTTCTAAGAAAATTCTTCTTGCAAGACATTAGGCCAAACTGAAGAATATTGGTAAGGATGAAAGAATTGCATTGCTGATAAACGTGCTCTAAGGTCTTCCCTGGTGGTCCAGTGGTTAAGCCTCTGCACTTTCAACACAGGGGGCACAGGTTCCATCAAGGTGTGCCAAAAAACAAAAATATGTACAGCTCGATGGCTCTTTAAAAAAGTCTCTAAGTTCCAGGTAGAGTATGAGAGCTGCCTTTTCAGTTCAGTTCATTCATTCAGTCATGTCCAACTCTTTGCGACTCCACTGAACGCAGCACGCCAGGCTTAACTGTTCATCACCAACTCCCGATGCCTACTCAAACTCAAGTCCATTGTGTCAGTGATGCCATACAACCATCTCACCCTCTGTTGTTCCTTTCTCCTCCAGCAATCTTTCCCAGCATCAGGGTCTTTTCCAGTGAGTCAGTTCTTCCCATCAGGTGGCCAAAGTATTGGAGTTTCAGCTTCAGCATCAGTCCTTCCAATGAATATTCAGGACTGATTTCCTTCAGGATGGACTGATTGGATCTCCTTGCAGCCCAAGGGACTCTCTGACACCACAGTTCAAAAGCATCAATTCTTTGCTGCTCAGCTTTCTTTATAGTCCAACTTTCACATTCATACATGACTACTGGGAAAACCATAGCTTTGACTAGAAGGACCTTTATTGGTATTTTACACTTCCTATTTTTCATATCTTTCTAAGATTGTACTTTAAAAATGTCACCTTCATCTGTTTTTTTTTTCATTCCTATTTCATTGGATTCATCAATCACAAAGATTTGCAGAACAATACAGTACATGACACCCTGATAAAAAACAGTCAGTTAGCTTTTCTGACATTTATTCATATAAATATTAACCTCATATTTTACACAATTTAAGGGGTAATTGTATATTTCCCACAAAAACTGGTCTCGCCAAAGACTGCCCAACACAAAGCTATGGGTTGAGTCTAACAGCAATCTCCTTCTTCCTCACAATTTAGCTTCTTAGGTGTCAGTTATCCTGAAGCAACACACCATCCCACATGCTCTCTCTGTGTAACATTTTGGTTGCATTGCTTTAAAATTACCTGACTTGTGGCTTATTATGCGAACAAGCCAATCAATTTTCTGTCTGTAATACTTAAAGGGCTTTATATCTCGTTAATATATGCATTGTATGGTGTTTTAGAAAGTATTTTATAGAAGAAATATAAAGTGAAAGGGTTAGTGGCTCAGTGTGTCTGACTCTTTGCAACCTCACGGACTGTAGCCCGCCAGGCTATTGTGTTCATAATTCTCCAGGCAAGAATACTGAAATGGGTAGCCAGTTCCTTCTCTAGGGGATCTTCCCAAACCAGGGATAGAATCCAGATTTCCTGCACTGCAGGCAGAATCTTTACTGTCCAGGTCTTCCCTTGTGGCTCAGCTGGTGAAGGATCTGCCTGCAATGCTGGAGACCTGGGTTATATCCCTGGGTTGGGAAGATCCTCTGCAGAAGGAAACGGATATCCACCCTAGTATTCTGGTGTGGAGAATTCTATGGACTGTATAGTCTCTGGGGTCATTAAGAGTTGGGCAAGATTGAGTGACTTTCACTTTCACTTTTCTTTAACATCTGAGCCACCGGGGAAGCTCAGGAAGAAATATAAGCCAATGTTAAACTACATGTTACAGGAGAGTTTATAATGGAAAGCAAGAATTCATTTCCCCAATTTACTCTCACTTTCACTCTTCTCCTCAGGAGCAATATTTTAACACACGTCAGCACTTGGTCTTCTTGCAGTTACCTGTCTCTTGCAGTTACCTGTCTCCCAAGTACATCTTCACTACTATACCTTTATAAAATTTAGAAAGTTGTACTGCTGTCTTCTTTAATAAATGAAGATTTAGTTTATTTATCCAACCTCAATAGTCCCTAACACCTTTCCCGTTTAATAGTTATTCTAGTTCTTCTATTATTTCTTTTCTAAGTTTAAATAGTTACTGAAAACTTGATTCCCTGTTCCATCACAAATAACTGATGCTCAAAGCAATACATTAAAGATATTGGCACCCTTATATTTTTTTACATTTTTCCTCCCTACTTTCTCTTTCCACCATTTGTTCAAGTTGCATGAAATTTTATATTGCTAGCTTGATAACATTTCTAGTTAGTTCTATACTCCAAATATAATCTTAGGTGCTTAACTTATAGAATAAGTTTAAAAGTTGAAAACCAATAAGCTGTCTATGTCATCTTAATTTTTTAGAATTTTTACACTATCTTGGCCACAAAAATTTGGCTCATTGCTTTGCAAAGTAGAGTTATGCTTATATTTTTTTCTTAGGTGTTCTCATGAATCAAACTTGGTACCACTCATGGGATAATATTTCTTTTTAATACCCAACCAATTATTCAAAACCATATTTAATTTGATTCATATTCAACTATAGAGTTTTTGCTTGATTTTAAAAAACTTTTCCCTATTTTCTATTGCTTTTGTTTTTTTCTTACTGAGATAAATACAAAGGCTCTTTTCATTATATCCCTAATATGATCCAGGTTCTTTCTCATTCTGCTCATTTCTTGAACAGCATTGTGTTCTTGTTCTTGCAGACATTCTTTTTAGGGGCCACCACTAGCTTCCAGTTTAATTTATTTTTTTTTAGGCTTGTATGGAATAAATTAGAATGAATGTCAATATTTCAGTTCATTTACTGGTTAATGGTAGAATTATACTAACTTGAAATTGCACATAGCCTCATGACTTGCTTTGGGCAACAATATGTGAGTGAAAGATCCTAAAACCTGAAGAATATACCATATTTTTCTCTCTGATATCAGGAAGGTTAGAAACTCCAAATTCAAGATCTCAGAGAGAGAAGATAAGAATCAGAGCCCTCATCCATATTCATAAGATATTCATTTATTGAATACACAGTATATACCAGATTGTGTGTATGTGTGTGTGTGTGTGTTTGTGTATGTATAAGTGTGTGTGTGTATCAATCGATGCCTACAGAAAAGCCTAGACAATTTATTAGGCTTTTGAAGCTATAAATTATATATTCAGTCACCTGAAACTGTAGGACAGAGCTATACTGCAGAGCCAGACAATGATTCTAGAATTGAGCAGAAGTCGGTATAAGAAAAATGGGGTTTGCAAAGACAAATAGGAGGAATTGGAGGACTAGCTATTAACATTCGCAATCCCATTATTGGAATCAAGCAATAGATTCACTCAGGCAAGCTGGTGCTTTCACATGGCTACAGAGAGTTCCTCTTTGCTCATCTTCTAAAAGAATAGTAGATCTAAGGTTATACTCATTTTATTTGTACCACCCTAAAAGCAAAACTTGTGGATATTAAAGCTACATAGCATGGTTCGGGTGAGCCTAGGAGAAGCTGGGAGTAAGAGAGAGGGGAGTCACAATCTCTCAACCTATAGTGTTCAAAGGCAGAGCCATTATCTACCCTTATTGAAGGTCCTTTCATTCTCTTAAGGAACGTTGGTCATACCCTTGCCTCATATTATTTAGATGCTTAGGATACAGCCAGTCGTCAAAATGGCACATTTCTTGCTGATTTGATTTTAGATTCTAGAAAGAAGAAAGAGAGTAAACAGATTTGTGGTTTATCAGGTAAAGGAACTGTAAAGAACAACGTTGAGTGAGTGAGAACAAATGAGACAGAGGCTTGGTTCTTTCATTGTGCAGTTAGGAAAGGCATTCTAAGATGGGAAGGTTGGAAGGACAGAGGTAAGAAAGACATCAGATAGCTGCTAATTTGAATATTTGAAAGAAGAATTTTAAGCTGAGGGAACTCTAAAAATAAAGACCCTGAATCAGGGGCAAGCTTGCTAGGGAGCTGTGAGAACTTCAATGTGACTAAAGAAGGGAAATAGTCTAGTAGCCTTAGTAGTAAAGGAACCAAGGACCATATCATCCAGGGACTTTTGGGTCAGGAAACATTTGGTATTCATTCTGTGTGAGCTGTGAAACTACCAGAGAAATCTAAACAGAAAGTGGCATGGTCTGATTTGCATTTTCAAAGACACATTTTCTTTTTTTGGTGGAATATGCAATAAGAGGCAAATTTAAGTTCAAAGTAATTTTTCCTCAAGACTTTAAAGTCTTATTCAGCTATATTTTAGTGTTCTCTTTTGCTGATAAATTTGAAATGTGTTATTTTTATTCTTTAATTGGGAAGGCTTTTTTATTACTGAAATTTCATAATGATGTGTTTTGGATAATGATGTGCTTGTGTTTAAAATTTATCTTGCTCAGCATTTTGTGGAGTTTTTCAGTTTAAAGACGTGTTCCTCATCAGTTCCTGGAACTAATCTCTATTATTATTATTTTTTTGAAAAACATTTTTCCTCTGGTTTCCTCTATTTTTTTTCCCAGAAATTTTATCAAATATATTTAACTTTCCTTTTTATCCTCCTATATCTTTTCTATTTTAATTTTCCTTATTATAAAGTTAAAATTTTTTTATCTCCATTTCTATTAAAAGTAGGAAAGCAAGTTAGAATAAAAATACTATGCCTCAAATAAAAGTGAGAATGTTATAAGTTTTTCAAATTGAACAGTAATATCCCAATGTATTTAATACTTTTGATTTTCATTAACTAGTACCAGTGTACTCCTTTCTGATTTTTTTTTTCCTTCACTAGATCCTTTAAAAATTTTTTTGATTGGACTATAATTGCTTTACAATGAATGCTATGTTAATTTCTGCTGTACAACAAAGTAAATTAGCTATATGTATATGTACATCCCCTCCCTCTTGGACCTCCCTCCTGGACCTCCCTCCTGGGCCACCTCATGCCCCATCCCACCCCATCACAGAGCACCAAGCTAAGCTCTCTGAGCTAAACACCAGGTTCCCACTAGCCATCTATTTTATACCTGGTAGAACTAACACCCCCAAAGATGTCCTTTTCATTATAGGGGGCTGGAATGCAAAAGTAGGAAGTCAAGAAACACCTGGAGTAACAGGCAAATTTGTCCTTGGAGTACAGATGAAGCAGGGCAAAGGCTAATAGAGTTCTGGCAAGAGAACACACTGGTCATAGCAAACACCTTCTTCCAACAACACAAGAGAAGACTCTATACATGGACATCACAAGATGGTCAACAACGAAACCATGCTGATTATATTCTTTGCAGAAAAAGATGGAGAAGCATTATACGGTCAGCAAAAACAAGACCGGGGGCTAGCTCAGACCACGAGCTCCTTATTGCCAAATTCAGACTTAAATTGAAGAAAGTGGAGAAAACCACTACATTCAAATATGACCTAAATCAAATCCCTTATGACTATACAGTGGAAGTGAGAAATAGATTTAAGGGACTAGATCTGATAGATAGAGTGCCTGATGAACTATGGATGGAGGTTAATGACATTGTACAGGAGACCAGGATAAAGACCATCCCCAAGAAAAACAAATGCAAAAAGGCAAAATGGCTGTCTGGGGAGGCCTTACAAATAGCAGTGAAAAGAAGGGAAGTGAAGAGCAAAGGAGAAAAGGAAAGATATACTCCTTTGAATGCAGAGTTCCAAAGAATAGCAAGGAGAGATAAGAAAGCCTTCCTCAGCGATCAATGCAAAGAAATAGAGGAAAACAACAGAATGGGAAAGACTAGAGATCTCTTCAAGAAAATTAGAGATACCAAGGGAACATTTGATGCAAAGATGGGCTCGATAAAGGACAGAAATGGTAGGGACCTAACAGAAGCAGCAGATATTAAGAAAAGGTGGCAAGAATACACAGAAGAACTGTACAAAAAAGATCTTCATGACCCAGATAATCACAATGGTGTTATCACTCACCTAGAGCCAGGCATACTGGAACGTGAGTGAAGTCAAGTGGGCCTTAGGAAGTATCACTATGAACAAAGCTAGAGGAGGTGATGAAATTCCAGGTGAGCTACTGCAAAATCCTGAAAGATGATGCTGTGAAAGTGCTGCACTCAATATGCCAGCAAATTTGGAAAACTCAGCAGTGGCCACAGGACTGGAAAAGGTCAGTTTTCACTCCAGTCTCAAAGAAAGGCAATGCCAAAGAATGCTCAAACTGCCACACAATTGCACTCATCTCATAGGCTAGTAACATAATGCTTAAAGTTCTCCAAGTCAGGCTTCAACAATACGTGAACCGTGAAATTCCAGATGTTCAAGCTGGCTTTAGGAAAGGCAGAGGAACCAGAAATCAAATTGCCAACATCCACTGGATCATGGAAAAAGCAAGAGAGTTCCAGAAAAACATCTATTTCTGCTTTATTGACTATGCCCAAGCCTTTGACTATGTGGATCATGATAAATTGTGGAAAATTCTGAAAGAGATGGGAATACCAGACCACCTGACCTGCCTCTTGAGAAATCTGTTTGCAGGTCACTAAGCAACAGCTAGAACTGGGCCTAGAATAACATACTGGTTCCAAATAGGAAAAGGAGTACGTCAATGCTGTATATTGTCACCCTGCTTACGCAGAGTACATCATGAGAAAAGCTGGGCTGGAGGAAGCACAAACTGGAATCAAGTTTGCTGGGAGAAACATCAATAATCTCAGATAAGCAGATGACATCACCCTTATGGCAGAAAATGAAGACGAACTAAAGAGCCTCTTGATGAAAGTGAAAGAGGAGAGTGAAAAAGTTGGCTTAAAGCTCAACATTCAGAAAATGAAGATCATGGTATCCAGTCCCATCATTTCATGGGAAATAGAAGAGGAAACAGTGTCAGACTTTATTTTTCTGGGCTCCAAAATCACTGAAAATGGTGATTATAGCCATGAAATTAAAAGACACTTACTCTTTGGAAGAAAGGTTATGACCAACCTAGATAGCATATTGAAAAACAGAAACATTGCTTTGCCGACTAAAGTCTGTCTAATCAAGGCTATGATTTTTCCACTGGTCATGTATGGATGTGAGAGTTGGACTATAAAGAAAGCTGAGTGCCAAGGAATTAATGCTTTTGAACTGTGGTGTTGGAGAAGACTCTTGAGAGTCCCTTGAACTGCAAGGAGATCCAACTAGTCCATCATAGAGATCAGTTCTGGGTGGGTGTTCATTGGAAGAAATGATGTTGAAGCTGAAACTCCAATACTTTGGCCACCTGATGGGAAGAACTGACTCATTTGAAAAGACTCTGATGCTTGGAAAGATTGAGGGCATGAGGAGAAGGGGACTACAGAGGATGAGATGGTTGGATGGCATCACCGACTCAATGGACATGGGTTTGGGTAGACTCCAGGAGTTGGTGATGGACAGGGAGGCCTGGCCTGCTTCGGTTCATGGAGTCGCAAAGAGGTGGACTCAACTGACCGACTGAACTGAACTGAACTGAATATATATATGTCAGTCCTAATCTCCCAGTTCATCCTATCCTTCCTTTCTCATCACTTTGTCCACATATCCATTCTCTACATCTGCATCTCTAGTCCTGCCTTTCAGATAGGTTCAGTGGTACCATTTTTCTAGATCCCCCATATATGCATTAATATATGATATTTGATTACTCTCCAAAATATACAAATAGTTCATGCAACTCAATATGAAAACAACAAACAGCCCAATCAAAAAATGAGTGGAAGACCTAAACAGACATTTTTTCTAAAGAAGATATACAGATGGCCAAGAGGCATATGGAAAGATGCCTAACATATTATTTGAGAAATGCAAATCAAAACTACAGTGAGTAATCACATCCTTTCTGATCTTAAGTTGATAGTCTTCTTTCTCTTAATTTTTAAATTATCATTAATGTGGAATCTTAGCAAATAAGGGATCGATTTTTCCTGTAAATGTAACTCATTTTAATAATGTCCTTAACTAAGGGAGAAGAAAATAAGTTTTTGTTCAGCCATTTGAGACCAGTCAGATAATACCACAATTTTTTAAAAACTGAAGCCATCTCTGAATATTACCTATGTCTCTCAACTATGAATCATTCAGTTTGTACAATATCACTGCTTAATCCAACAGCTGCCCTTAGATGTCAACTAAATAAAAACTATTTGATATAAGGGTTAAACCTTGCAGAATTATCTTAGAAGAGATCTCTCCCTAGGGTTTTGAATATGGACTTGAATTTGTCATTTCAAATATAAGCCATAGAAATTGTTGTTTACCCATCATTTAATTAAAATAAAATAAGATCAGCCCCCCCAAATTATATTGATATATTTTGAATCCCTTATAAAATTTTAAAATGAGTGGACAAATATAAACAAAATAAGTTTTGAACAGTTTTTTGAAAGGGAATTGTTTAAGAATCTAGGCATATATTGCAATATGCATACATCATAGATATAGTTAGGTCATCTGTGATGATTTTAATGTATGGCTATGCAATGATTTACTGACTATGCCATTAGATCTATGGGAATTTGATTTTGAAGAAAGTAAGTAGCTTGCCAAGAATCTCCTGCATGTAAAAGAGCCATGTTTTAAGTTTGTGAAGAACATCAAAATAGTGCTCATCTGTGACAGAGAACTGATACAAACTAAAGAAGAAAAATATCGTAATCTCATTTGATTATGATTTTTTTGACTACTAACTAAGCAGAGACTGTTTTCTGTGTTTTTGAGCCAGCACTCGTAGGTTTCCCAAAAGCCTGGTCTTTAGTCTGACTCTGTTCCAGATCAAGTTTTATATTAACATCTCATTGCAATGCTGCTGCCAGATCTGCATAGTGTGTCAGTTATCTTTGCCGCAAAACAAATCACTCCAAATCCTAGCGACTTAAGATAACATCAATCATAAATGTATCTCACAGTCCCATAGGTTGGCAAGTTGGGCAGAGCTCGGTTGTTTCTTTTTGTGCTTGTCTCAGCTGAGTTCCCTCCCAGGTCTGTTGGTCATAACCTAGATCAACTGGAATCTAGTTGTTGGAGGAGGTAGTTCCTCTGAGATGGATGAATTCTACCCTCCAAGGTTTCTCATTTGCTGGCCAAACTGACTTCTTCACAGGGTAATCATCCAGTAGAGAGAGATGGCAATTCCCAGAGTGCCTAAGCACTCTTTCAGGCCCCACACGCAGCATATTTACTACGGTTTTATTACTCAAAGCAAGTTATCTGGCCAAGCCTGAATTCAAGGGGTGGGGAAATAGACTTTATCAACTTCATCTTTCTGAAGAAAGAACTACAAAATATTGTAATCATTTGTACCATGTACTGTAGGTTATGTGATCTGGCCTCTGAGCTCAGAGTTCTAATTTCTTGATGCTTTCTTTAAGGTTCTGATTTCTTTCCTACTTCTTCAGGGATAAAGCCAGTTTTCTGACATTATTAACTTCTATTTGGTTCTTCGTTTGTTTCTTTCCAACTGAAAAGTAGTGACAATTTCTAACTGAAACTCTGGTCTTGCCATTTTAATTACAAGTCAAGAATAGTGACTCTGAAGTTTCTAATGGATGGGTTACACATGGTCACAGAATATAAACGTGCAATCAGTGCAATCAAGCAAGTAGAGAATCATTCTGGGGAATGTCAGCTAGGATCAGGGAATCTGTATGCTCACTTGTGTCTGACTCTTTGAGGCCCTGGGGGCTGTAGTCTACCTGTCCATGGGCTTCTCCAGGCAAGAATACTGGAATGAGGTGCCATTTCCTCCTCGAAGTTATCTTCCTGACCCAGGGATGGAGCCTGCATCTCTTACATCTCCTGCATTGACAGGCAGGTTCTTTACCTGTAGCACAACCTAGGAAGCCCCAGGGAATCTCTAGAGCTGTACCATCTAATATGGTAGCTGCTAGAGCTCTATGTGACTATTTTAAATTAAACTGATTAAGATGAAACACAATTAAAGAATGCTTTTCCTCAGGTTCATGAACCACATTTCGAGTGCTCAATGGCTACATGTGGCTACTGGCTACAACATCCTACAGCTCAAGAGAACATTTTCATTGTTTAAGAGAGGTCTACTCTAGTGCATTTGCTGAGTATCAGACTAGAAAATGGGCAAACTGGGAACCTCTATCCACTTGAGCTGCGAAAAGATTGATTATAAACATTGCGAGACAGATGGTGAGAAGGGACCTGGATTTTGATATTTTTACTCTATCTTGATAAATATCAACTCATAAAATGAGGAGAGACTGAGTCAGACTCAATCTGAAAGGAACATCCGTAGATTCAATTACATAGAGTTGGAGAAAAGCAGAAACATTTTCATCCAAAACAAAACAGAACAGAAAGTTACCAGACAGAGGCTTATAAACTCCCCTGTCTTCTGTTTGTGTGCTTTTTGTTGTTGTTGCTGTTGCTGCTAATAAAAGTAATGTATGAGTACTGAGGAGTGCTTGAAACTCATAATGACTTCCTTGTCTTCTTGTGCAGAATATAGCAAATGCATTCGGTTTTTTTTCCTAATGACTATGACTCATCATTATTGAATTATAGAAGGCTGCAGCTACAGGAGAATGGAGAGCAATGTTCTCCTAGACTGTGGGGGCATTGAGAGAGATTTAAGGCATGCATTTGCCTCTACATTAGGTGCCTCCACAGGGTAATTTTCTGGCACTCTTTTAATTTTCACCTTGTTATTATCTGTAACTCCCTATCTGACCTGTCTGCTTGGAGTAGTCGCCACTGCAGTATTTGTACATTTTTGTCCTCTGTACCTTAATACAGAGTAAAGCATGTTAGAAGTGACCAGGTAGTCAAGCTGATCAACTTAAGTTATACCTTAACTATCTAAATGCCTCTGACCTGCTCTGCTACCAAGCAGAATGTGTGACTATTACATCAAGTGTCTCCTCATTCATCATATCCTGCCTTCTGCTTGGAGACTCTCAATGAGGAACACGTCAAAGAGCTTGGAATTTAAACTAAGAAACTCGGGAGCTTAGACTCATAGCTTAGCTATATGACCTGGGCTTGAGCCAATCTCAAATCTCCTTTAAAATTAGTTTTCATAAGTATTCATCATCTTCAGTATTCTCATCACTAATGAAGTTCTGAGCATGTGTCAAGCAAGGTTCTAAGTATTTGTCATTGATAACTCACCTTAATCTTCACAAACCCTATGGATTAGGTGCTATTATTTATCCACAGTTTCACATGAAGAAACTGAGATATGAACAGATTAAGTAACTAGCTCTCAGATCTATGTTTCTAAGTTGCAAGTGTTGTGTGTCTTTAAGAGATATTTAGCTGTCCTTTGGGCTTATGATTTTGTTCTGGATGATTGAACTTTGGGGTCATAGGTTTCCAGATAAGAGCATATCATAAATCACTATGGGATTTCTAGAGAAACTGCAGAACAGTATTTATCATTCAATAAACTGAGTGGGGATCCATCCTTCTCTAATGAAGAAGTCAGAGCAATGAAGCCTGAGGACAAACAAAAGAAATTCTGCGAGTTTGTGTGCAATCTGTTGGGGTTTTGTAAAACCTGTGTGTGGAATTAATTTAAGCTTGGGATTTAGAGAGAGTTAAGACAAGGTTTACATGACAAAAAGTCACTAATGCATTGGCTTGTGAAGGGAAAATCTAGGTTTAGTAGAATTTTTTTTGCTCAATTTGATTTTTAGAAAGCATTTTTCAAGATTTTATTTTGATT
>SJYC01142563.1:0-34421 GCA_006408675.1 Madoqua kirkii
ATGTGAGAGCTGGACTGTGAAGAAGGCTGAGCGCCAAAGAATTGATGCTTTTGAACTGTGGTGTTGGAGAAGACTCTTGCGAGTCCCTTGGACTGCAAGGAGATCCAACCTGTCCATTCTGAAGGAGATCAGCCCTGGGGTTTCTTTGGAAGGAATGATGCTAAAGCTGAAACTCCAGTACTTTGGCCACCTCATGCGAAGAGTTGACTCATTGGAAAAGACTCTGATGCTGGGAGGGGTTGGGGGCAGGAGGAGAAGGGGATGACAGAGGATGAGACGGCTGGATGGCATCATTAACTCGATGGACATGAATCTGAATGAACTCCAGGAGTTGGTGATGGACACGGAAGCGTGGCGTGCTGCCATTCATGGGGTCGCAAAGAGTCGGACACGACTGAGTGACTGAACTGAACTGAAATTCCTTGAAGTGAAAGTCTATAAGGCAAAGCACACTCAGATAAGGAGCTATGAATTTTTCAAGGATATAGTAGTATGATTTTAGTAGGATATATATTTTAAATTTTTGGTAAGATGTTTCTAAGAAGTCTTCTGATTGATGCCTTATGGGGTATGCAAGTTACTTTAATAAAAATCAAAAGCCATTCTCTTGAGATTTACACTATGTCACCAAAGTTCCAAGATGATAAAAATCTATATGAATGTAGAATTTTTAGGCTCTAAGCTGATAGCCTGTTTAGTCAATATGTATCTGATAAATTCACTTCTGAAAAATCCAACGATTGAATAGCTCTTATTTTTCTATACTAGCATGTGACTTGCAACTACTATAATTAATGAATATCAAGTTTTAAAAAGAGCACTGAATATTAATTTAAAATGTAAAGATACTTCCCTTGTTACCGATGTTTTTCTAGAAGAGCGCTTGTCTTATTTCTGAGAGTAAAACAATGAAAAGTGACATCTACATAACTACATTGAATTGAATATCTCTTCTGTGAAGTTTCAATATGTCAGCAGCTATATTGAAAGTATCATATCAAAAAGCACCTGAGAGGCCATCCTAATCCACACAGATAAGAAATTATCCCACTTGTAGGTAGAAAAACACTGCCATCATTACATAAGCATATCAAAACTCAATGAGGAAAAAGGAGCTGCAGAGCCTTTGATATAATTTTAAAAGTAAATATTCCATAATGTTTCTAACATTTAGAGATTGAATATCATATTTTTACTCTTGGAAGTGCATACCACTCCAATAGTTCCCAAAGGCCAGCATGTAAATAGATATTTATTTTCACCCTTGGAAGTCTTTTCTTTGTCTAAGCTTAAAAAAAAAAGAAATATTAATTATGTTAGTTAGAGTAAGTCATTGGTGCTACTTTCAACCAGTTTTGGTATTGATGTTTTTTCCCCGCTTGCTCTGAGGGCAGTAAAGAAAGCCTAGAACAATTTTTGTGAAAATTTCATCATTAATACAGGCAAACACATGCATAAGGATTATGTAAATTAAAATAAGATTATATATCTATGTAATGAGTTACTAATTAACTATAGATATATTAGTTATTCTTTGAAAATCTTCACATTTTGTATATGTGTAAAAAAGTATTTTGAAGTAATAAGAAAATGTGTCTATTAATCTCTGAAGATGAAAAGTAGGAAAAAGAGAAAACAGTGTATTTCTATAACTAACTACTTTAGGAAGAACATATCATCATTCATCCAACATTTATTTTTATTAAGTGGAAATATGTGTATGCACTGACTTTTGTCAACTAATCAAAACAGACAACTAATATGATAAACAAGCATAAAATTGCATTTTCAAAGAAAACACAAGACTATATGGGAAAGTCAGTGCAAATTTCATTCCATAATGACTTCTATGTACTCATGTCAAACTAATATTTAAAAACTTGAACAGAAATCTCATTTTTGTGTTTAAGATCCCTTAAAATTATAAATATATAAATTGATTTAACTTGATACAGAATTTGTAACTGCTAAAAATTTTGCATTTCCATAGAGCTGCTAGTTTTCAGAGAAAAATTCTTGTCGCTTCAAGCCATTGAAGATGATAATAGCAAAAATGAGATTGAACATTAACTCTAGCAACTGCCTTTCCCTTCATCTTAAGCTTTTATTTAACCAAATGAATTAATACTTGCTAACTCTTTGAAAGAATTATTACTTAATTTAATCTGTGCAATCTTGTGGACAAATCCAAGCTTCTATATCTCATTTAAGCAGATGACTTCTAAATGTGTATTGCAAACCTTGACCTCTCTCTTGAGTTTCAAATGCTTATTTCAAATGCCTCTTGCTCGTAATTTGGATTTTCTTCATGGTCCCTTTCTTTTGATCAAAGGCACTAACCTTCTTCTTGATCTTCAAGTTTAAAAGTCTCAGATAAGAGCTGAGTACCTCCCCAACTCTTGTACACAAATATAGGAAATTCTCAAGGCCTATGTACCCCATGTCTACAACATCTTTTAATAACATATTTATTGATTATCCTACTCTAACAACTGTCTTCAACCTCCCATTACTGCTTATATAAAATAACTCAGTAATCTAGTTGGTCCAAAAAGAAATACTGCTTAATCAACTAACATTAACATTTCTATTTTTTTCTAGAGGTTTTATAGTTTTAGCCTTTACATTTAGATCTATAAGTCATTCTAAATAGATTTCTTATCAAATGTAAAGCATAGGTATAGGTCCTTGTCTGGTTATCAACTATTCCTCATTGAAGGCTTCAAAGAAGAAAAATGACATGATCTATCTAGGTTTCAGTTTGGGGCTTCCTTTGTGGCTCAGCTGGTAAAGAATCTGTTTGCAGTGCAAGAGACCTGGGTTGGAAAGATCCCCTGGAGAAGGGAAAGGCTACCCACTCCTGTATTCAGGCCTGAAGAATTCCATGGACTGTATAGTTCATGGGGTCACAAAGAGTCAAACACGACTGAGCGACTTTCACTTTCAGGTTTCATTTTAAGATGGTCATTCGGTCTGCCATTTAAATGATATTGTGAGACATACAGCAAGGAAAACATGTTTCTAAGGCACAGTCCCTATCTGCACTTACTACTATCCATCGCTTTTGCTTAGATTCTCCTTCCTTTTGTTACTCTCTATTTTCATATATTGCTACTGTTTCCATCCACTACTCCTTTTTCACCTAGATTACTCCTCCTTGGATGAAAGAAAGGAGCCAAAGATGAGGGAGAAAATGAAGATCGAAGAGAAAGCTATTGACTGATTGGAGAAGACCTTGAAAGAAATAAATTCAGCGCACAAGTGACTGATTAGCTTAGGAGAGGGAATGATGTATCTCTTCCAACAGTCACCTCTTTACCTTCTTACTCTTGTTAGTTCTTTCTCTAGATCCACAAAGCATTATCCTCACAGCAGCTTACCAGTAACCTTGGGCCTCAAATTAGCTGTAACTTGCCTTTTGGTAGCATTCTATACCTAGTCTGCAGAATCTTAAATGTTCACAATTTTAAAACAAGCTCTAATGGTTGATATCCCTGGAAATAAATTGACCACTCTAATAAGTACCTGCATGTAGAAATAAATATTTTACGAAAAATTATTTGTTAGCACTTGAGAAGTGAATATAAGGTAAAGCAAATAAATAAATAGACCATTTCAAGTTGTGCTTTCTTGTAGGCATTGCTGTACACATTTCATCAGAGTTCCTTACCAAAATTTAGTATATAGTTTTTTTTTTTTTGAATATGTGTGTGTGTTCTGTGTTTTACTATATGGTACTCTATGTGACTTCTATGACTGCAACACATTCAATGCATTTTAACTTATTAAAGGGAATTTACAAGAAAACAACTTTACCCATACCCTCTAACACTCAAGTAACAACTTCATGACCAGATGAAAAGGTGCTTCCTCTTTCTCACACTTCAGAAGCAATGCAAGGATGATTTCTAATTTGCCCCCTCTGCCACAACCATATGCTCTGAAATGCAAGCTAGAGGGGCAGATGTATAATCTGGGAAATGATCCAAATTCATGACCTCCTTGGAGTCAAGGGTATTGTGCGTGTGATGTCAGCCCTGGATGCTATATCCAGAAATTCTAATTCATAGAAACAAAGGATTAAATGGCACAGAAAAAGTCTACTAATTTATTTATCCATGACAGATAACTAGCCCATTATCTGTTCTACTAAAGCTGACCAAGCTAGTATTTTCATTCCAGAGAAATAATGGGGTGTCCGTAATCCTAGTAGACTCCAACAGCAAAGATATCTCTTCAGTAACAGATCTGTGAGCTGATGTAATCCACATTCTCATGTTATTCCTTTGCCCAATCTCAGCTCCTATTCTATGGTAACATGAGTCTTATATAAATGATAAATTGCAGAAAAATTCTTTAAAAAGTATGAGAATTTCTGGACTTCAGAAAGAGAAAAAGCAAAAAACATTTGGTACAAAAAGGAGAACATGTGGAAGGATAGCATTTGCTGGAATGAACATGACTGGTTTTGATTTGTTTTAGTATCTGAAGGATTTACCAAACAGCCTTTTCATAAGATACTCTTTGGGTGTGGTTATGACAATGAATTCACTTTGAAGAGTGTTCTAGGAGTTCGGGGGAAAAAAAAAATCTAATTAGCATCTGATCCATGGCCCACATAGGTAATATCAGCAAGTAGCCAGATAAGACTCCTCTTCCCTACTTGACACACATGATAATCTGATAAAATCTTCTTTGTAAACTCTATTTTATTTCTTCCAATGAATCATTATAATAATCTCTAGACGTGTAATAAACCATAGCTTGTAATTTCAAGCTTCCCTGGTAGCTCAGTTGGTAAAGAATCTGTCTGCAATGTGGCAGACCTGCGTTCGATCCCTGGGTTGGGAAGATCCCCTGGAGAAGGGGACAGCTATCCACTCTAGTATTCTAGCCTGGTGAATTCCATGGACTGTATAGTCCATGGGTTCACAAAGAGTCAGACGTGACTGAGCGACTTTTTCTTGTAATTATAAATATAACCAGAACTTTTTATTACATGGTTTCTTATGAAGTCAATTTTCCATTTCAAACTTTCTCAGCATATTAGGGACAGCATTCTCAACTTTGTTCCTATGTCATGGGAGTTTCCATATATTTCTAAGAAGTGTTTTGTCAAAAGTAATCTAGATCCAGGAAGATAAAGCCATATCTGGTGAACATGTGCTCTAATCTGCATTGAGCCCAGTGGTTTATTTGAACTTAGCCATTTACAAAGGATAACCCTTCATTCATTCAGCAATTATTAGACTTGAGATGTCTGTTTCCAGCTATGTGTTAATTCTCAAAATCCTGATAATAAAACAGAAATATATACTGGATAAATTTTAAAAGAATATTCATTCATTCAAATGCATTGCTTAGCTCATAGGAAATTAAAGGAAATTATGAGCAAAGTAACCCTCAAAAGGACCTACAACCTTAGTAGAAGGGGGACTAAGAAACCTCAATCCTTAAATACACTTTCCTTAGGAAAGAGAATTCAAGAAAATGTCTCTTAACTCTGACTCTAGAAAGGGAAATGACAGTGAAAAAAAAAAATCATTAACTCTGAGAATTTTCAACCACAGAACTCTTGGAAGTATTTAATCAAGCATGTTTTCTCCCAATTAAATAAGCTGTTGGTTGAGAAATTAAACAAAAGTGGTTCCAGGTTAGTCATACTCTGCTTGTATCCCAAAGGAAGCAAATCTAAATATTCTATGGAGAAAAGTACATGCAAATCTGGCTCCCCCAAATGTTCACACATAAATCCAACCAAATATGACATCCCAGAGAAATTATAAAGAACATCACCATGGATGGCATCAGCAGAAACATGAAACATGAAATTCTAACATTGGAATTAGAAGACAGATCTGGAGAAATTACCCGGAATGAAATTCAGAATCAAGGAGACAGAAAAGTATGAAAGACCTCAAAGAGACATGGCTGAAGAGTCAGATCTAACACACACTTAATAAGAGTTCTACTGAGAAATAGCAGCATTAAGACAATTTCCCAGAGGGAATGGAAAACAGTAATATACAACCATAGGCAACACATCATACACGAAGAAAGATAATATTCAGTTCAGATCAGTTCAGTTGCTCAGTCGTGTCCAACTCTCTGCGACCCCATGAATCGCAGCATTCCAGGCTTCCCTGTCCATCACCAACTTCCAGAGTTCACTCAGACTCATGTCCATTGAGTCCGTGATGCCATCCAACTATCTCATTCTCTGTCGCCCCCTTCTCCTCCTGACCCCAATCCCTCTCAGCATCAGAGTCTTTTCCAATGAGTCAACTCTTCGCATGAGGTGGCCAAAGTACTGGAGTTTCAGCTTCAGCATCATTCCCTCCAAAGAAATCCCAGGGCTGATCTCCTTAAGAATGGATTGGTTGGATCTCCCAGCAGTCCAAGGGACTCTCAAGAGTCTTAAGTTGGCTAAAAAGTTTGTTTGAGTTTTTCCGTAAGATGCGACAGGAAAACTCGAATGAATCCAATATAAAGAAACCTACAGCAAGACCTAGACTGTAGTGAAAATGCTTATCAAAGACAAAGAGAATTAAAATTATCCAGAGAACAGACTGACCACTGGTGCAGAGAGGCCAAATAGACCAACAGTGGATTTTTCATGGCAAAAGCCAGAAGACAGCAGCAAAAACATCTTTGGCGTGCTACCAGCTTAACAGTGTACACTCATCAAGACTAGCTGTCAAGAACAAGATGTTCTCTGATAAACAATATGCAGTATAATCAATAGACCACCATTAGAGGAATGCCTGAAGAACATATTTGAGATAGGAGGAAAATGACCCCAGAAGGAAGATCTGAGATAGAAGAAAGAATGATAAAATAAATTTATTATACACCCATAAGTTTGAATAAATAATAAATACAGAAACATTAAAATTAGTATATAATGTGTGGGATCAAAAAATAAGAAAAAAATGGAATACAGTATAGAAATTAGGAGAGAGTAAGGAGAATGGAAGAGAATGAAAGTAAAGCTCCTTGTGTTGTTTAGAAAAAGAATTAAGTATGAATTAATTTCATATTTTGTTAAGTATATTTGATAAAAGTGAAGTATATAATCTTCAAATTAATATAAGAAAATAACTGGATTTAAAGACAAAAAGAAATAGGAATTTATCCTAAGAGGATAAGAAGTGGCTTGTGTATAAAATAGGGTGAAATGAAAGTCGCTCATTCACGTTCGACTCTCTGTGACCCCATGGGCTGTAGCCTGCCGGGTTCCTTTGTCCCTGGTATTCTTCAGGCAAGAATACTGGAGTAGCTAGCCTCTCTCTTCTCCAGGGAGTCTTCCCAACCCAGGAATTGAATCCAGGTCTCCCACATTACAGGCAGATTCTTTACCATCTGAGCCACAAGGGAAGCCCATAAAATAGGATGATAACCATAAATCTAAATGTGTTAGTAATCTCAATACATGTAAATGTGCCAAATTTTCAGTTACAATTCAGACTGTCAGGCTGAACACAGCAAAAAAACAAAAAAATTAAGACACAAACAAAAAACATAAATACAAGGAGAGTTTGCAAGTAAAAATATGAAGAAAAAAAAAAAACAAGAAAAAGACTAAGCAAATGCTGACTGTAACTCCTGGGCTGGGGCCCAAGGGCTCTCCGTGTCTGGAGCTCATGTTCCATAGATGGAGGAGATAGACAGTGGGTTAAATACACATACACACATGCAGAGACTACAGATTGTGATAAGGACTATCAGGAAGTGAACAAAGTGACAGAGACTGACTTATTTTGCCTGCTTTAGATGGGGTGGTCAGGTAAAGTATTTTTGAAAAAATAATACTTGACCTAAGAACTGAATCAGAAGGAATCAGCCATATGAAGGTTTGGGAGATCATTCTGTAGAGAGGGAAGATATGTGCAAAGGGCTCCCAAAGAGAAAAATTGACACCCCCCCGCCCTTGGGGGGTCACAGTAAGAAATAAAGATCATTTTCTGTGAATGATGGGAAGCCATGAGAGGGTTGTGACCATTTGAGGACATTATTTGATTCATGTTTTCCAGATGTCCTTCTGGGTTTTGTGGGGAAAATGGAAACTGTAGAGACTCGAGAAGTTCAGAGGCTACTGAAGGCCTGACGTGATGGAAGCTTGGACAAGGATGGGAGAGGGAAAGCTCTGGGTTGTATTTCCATGAGACCAACCTGATTTCCTGCTAGATTTATGGGATAGGTAAAGAAAGGTGACCCATGAAGGCTGATTCTGCATTTGTAAAACTTTCTATGCTCACAAAGAAGGGTATCATTGTATCTGTTATTCTTCCTTCTAGATGAAGATGGCCTCTAATTGGAATGTACATCAAAATGTAACCCAAGTTAAACTTGATGGAGACAGTTCATAGTAAGAAATAGCTGACAATTTGGAAAATTCTTTGCTAAAGGAGCTGACAGAGGATGACAAAGGATGAGATTGTTGGATGGCATCACTGATTCAGTGGACATGAGTTTGAGCAAGCTCCAGGAGTTGATTAATGACAGGGAAGCCTGGCATGCTGTGGTCCACTGGGTTGCAGAGTTGGACACGACTGAGTGACTGAACTGAACTGAAAGGGCCTCAACCAGAATTGAAGGCAATGGTCCATGGACAGGAAACGGGGACCAAAGTGTATTAGTGGAGGCACATATCTCAAACTATCAAACTAAGATTTTTCTGAGCTTTGCAAAAAATAATAATGATGATGATTCTGTACATGCTGATGGAAACTTACAAAATTCATCACTGTCTTCCAAATTTTGGCAATCTCTGTCACTTGACTTCAGCAAATTTTGCCATTTTCACATATCATTTTATACTACATTTCCTCACTCAGTTCAGTTCAGTCACTCAGTCATATCCAACTCTTTGGGACCCCATGAAGTGCAGCATGCCAGGCCTCCCTGTCCATCACCAACTCCCGGAGTTCACCCAAACCCATGTCCATTGTGTAGGTGGTGCCATCCAACCATCTCATCCTCTGTCATCCCCTTCTCTTCCTGCCCTCAAAAATCTCCAGCATCAGGGTCTTTTCCAATGAATCAGCTCTCCGCATCAGGTGGCCAAAGTACTGGAGCTTCAGCATCAGCCCTTCCAATGAATATTCAGGACTAATTTCCTTTAGGGTGGACTGGTCGAATTTCCTTGCAGTCCAAGGGACTCTCAAGAGTCTTCTCCAACACCACAGTTCAAAGCATCAATTCTTCTGCACTCAGCTTTCTTTATACTCCAACTCTCACATTCATACATGACTACTGGGAAAACCACAGCCTTGAGTAGATGGACCTTTGTTGGTAAAGTAATGTCTCTGCTTTTTAATATACTGTCTACATTGGTCATAACTTTCCTTCCAAGGAGCAAGTGTCTTTTAATTTCATGGCTGCAATCACCATCTGCAATGATTTTGGAGCCCAAGAAATAAAGTCAGCTCCATCTATTTGCCATGAAGTGATGGGAATAGGTGCCATGATCTTCATTTTCGGAATGTTGAACTATAAGCCAACTTTTTCATGCTCCTCTTTCACTTTCATCAAGAGGCTCTTTAGTTCCTCTTCACTTTCTGTCATAAGGGTGGTGTCATCTGCATATCTGAGGTTATTGATATTTCTCCTGGCAATCTTGATTCCAGCTTGTGTTTCTTCCAGCCCAGCGTTTCTCATGATGTACTCTGCATATAAGTTAAATAAGCAGGGTGACAATATATAGCCTTGAAGGACTCCTTTTCCTATTTGGAACCAGTCTGTTGTTCTATGTCCAGTTCTAACTGTTGCTTCCTGACCTGTATACAGGTTTCTCAAGAAGCAGGTCAGGTGGTTGGTATTCCTATCTCTTTCAGAATTTTCCACAGTTTACTGTGATCCACACAATCAAAGGCTTTGGCATAGTCAATATTCTTTAAAATTTCATTTATTAATACCCATTAATATAGATGCATACTTTAAAAAAACAAAAAGCGTTTGTTCATATAAATCACTTGAAATAGTTCATGAACCACTAGCTTAGTAATCCAAACCAATAGTAACATTTTCTCTGAGGTCTGTTAGAATAACTACTTCACTCCAGTATTCTTGGATTACCCTGGTGGCTCAGACGGTAAAGAATCCACTTGAAGTGTGGGAGACCTTGGTTCAATCCCTGGCTTGGGAAGATCCCCTGGAGGAGGGCATGCCAACCCACTCCAGTATTTTTGCCTGGAGAATCTCCATGAACAGAGGAGCCTGGTGGGCTGCAGTCCACTGGGTCACAAAAGTCGTACACAACTGAGCAACTAAGCACAACAGGGTACAACAAGTGAGAAGCCTTCATAACCAGTTTGACACCAGCAGTTTTAATTCCTCTAACAAATTCCTGATAGCAATATCATGATATTTTAGAAAACTATTGCCTTTTTCCTTCCCTCTTTGCAGTTGTAGTTTTCCCGGTTGAAAAGGCAGGCACATTTAAAAAATTGAATTGGTTAATAAAAGGGTATTTATTCAAAAGGTAACTCTGAACAGCTTTGTTCTAATGGGATGGAATATGTAACTTGTTTTCTGTAGGTATGTGGTTTCTAATTATCAATAGAGTGAGAATGAATTTGCATTTGCTTATTTTAGCTAGAAGGAGTAATCTAGGTTGCTTTTTCTTTTTAATTTTTACATATTCATCATGAGCCCTCTTTATAATTCAGCTTTTATTGGACACAGTTGGGCACCATGAATCTCTAAAAAAAAAAGAAACTTTGTGTAACTAGCATGAAATGGATGCCTTACTGAATCAATTTCAAGACTAAGTTCCTGCCCTCTAGGATACCAAAATTGACAGGGGAGTTTAACATGTCCTAAATATGTTTCTCATTGGCACATTTTCCAGCAGCCCATAAATGAGGTATCTCATGGTTAAGGCTCTCTCTATTCCCTTCCTCCTGAAATACTTTTGGGCCCCAAATAGTTCCCAGTGTGACTGTGGGATTCAGCCCTGTCATTTCCTTCCCAGAAACTATCCTTTTTCCTGTGGTTCTTCTGGGCATATTCTGTGCCAGTCCCCATGCTAAATCACCTCATTTATGCAACATTTCAATGATTAGATTTAGCATGTAAAACTTTAGAAGGTAGATAACAGGGTCCTCCCACCTATATGAGGAAAAGGTAGGACTTGGGATTATCGATGGTCTAAGGAAGTCATGACTATTGATCAAAGGAGACTGAGAAGCAGCTGTGGAATTCCTCGGGGACTGACTGGCTCTGGAGCAGAAGCCTGAGGTAGGGCAGGAAAGGGTGAGAAAAATTCAAAAGTATAAAGACAGAACCCAAAGACACCTGAAGCTAAACAAGGCTAGATGCCAGAGAGACCCCAGTCTGAAGAAGCTTGGGAGGGTTGCTCAGGGAGGTAGGCCTTCAAGGAGTTCCACTGGGGCTTAGAGATGTGAAAGAACAAGATCTGATCAGAAAGCATGGTGAGTAGCTCTGTGAATTGGGAACAAGCGCGATGAGGCTGAGAGGGTGGAAGGGAGGGTGATGGTGCCATGAGACAGGCTGCAAGGGCAGGTCAAGACAAGGGGTAGAGGACATGCTATGATTTGTTAACGGTACTGAAATGTATCCCTGCTGATAGAGCCTAAATACAGGAGCATACGAATGTTTTTTTAAGTAGGCAGAAACTTTCTTGAAATATACATGTCTTTTAATGCTTCCCTCTCCCAACCCAGTATTCATGTATGAAATTCATATGTGTATATACAGACACAATTTATCTAAAATAACACCAGCGTTATCAGAGCCAATATATTCTAAATATTTTTTCACCATACTTTGCAATGTCATATCTCTGTTCATGCAAGCTCAGGTGTGTCTGACTCGTTCAACCCCATGGACTGCAGCCCACCAGGACCCTCTGTTCATGGGATTTCTCAGGCAAGAATAATAGAGTGGCTTGCAATTTCCTCCTCCAGGAGATCTTCTTGACCCAGGGATTGAACCCATGTCTCCTGCATTGCAGGTGGATTTTTTACCACTCATCAAACATTAAAACAAAATTAGGCTTTGAGACATTTTATATATTCAACACAGATAGGGTACCGGTTATGTAAGGGCTGATTTTCAGATCTCTCAGGTTGGATTTTAAATTTGTCCTTTCAATATCATATGTTGGCTCATTTTTCAGCTGAGAAAACTTCAGAATTAAAAGCATTGCCAGAACTACTAAAGATCCATTCACTTAACACTGGCAGCTAGATTATACATGAAAGTTTAAAATAAAAGGCCTTACAAACAGGGAGCTGTAACCCCTCTCAGTCATCAGAATCAGAGTGTCTCTGTTTTCTCTCTCCACACAGATTTACATGTAACATACCTTCCTTAGAAGAGTGGTGTTAAATTCCGGGTCTTAGTGTAAACCTTTCTGAAATAATTATATAGAAACAGAAAAGCTTTCTAGCCCCTGCCAAATCTACTCTGGATAAAGGATTGTCATCATTTAGTTATAGTGTCCAACAATGTTACTGAAATAGTTTCACTGCAAAAGTTTACTTAAAACATCCTAAAGCTAAATACAAAGGAAAAAGAACAGAAATGGGGCTCTTAACATAAACGGAACATAACATTTATAGTTCTAATGTTTTCAAGAATGTGATTTATTTTTACCCATAACACATCCAAGTCCATACAGTAATAGTCTGACTGATGATGGCATCGCTGTGTAATTTTTAAGTCACTTGTTTCCTGTGGCTCCTACTGTCATTCCTCTCCAGTTGCAGAATAAGTACAAAGTCACTTACTCCTTGGAAGGAAAGTTATGACCAACGTAGATGGCATATTCAAAAGCAGAGATGTAACTTTGCCAACTAAGGTCCGTCTAGTCAAGGCTATGGTTTTTCCAGTAGTCATGTATGGATGTGAGAGTTGGACTGTGAAGAAGGCTGAGCACTGAAGAACTGATGCTTTTGAACTGTGGTGTTGGAGAAGACTCTTGAGAGCCCTTGGACTGCAAGGAGATCCAACCAGTCCATTCTGAGGGAGACCAGCCCTGGGATTTCTTTGGAAGGAATGATGCTAAAGCTGAAACTCCAGTACTTTGGCCATCTCATGCGAAGAGGTGACTCATTGGAAAAGACTCTGATGCTGGGAGGGATTGGGGGCAGGAGGAGAAGGGGACGACAGAGGATGAGATGGCTGGACGGTATCACTGACTCAATGGACGTGAGTTTGAGTGAACTCTGGGAGTTGGTGATGGACAGGGAGGCCTGGCGTGCTGCGGTTCATGGGGTCCCAAACAGTCGGACACGACTGAGTGACTGAACTGAACTGGGTACAGATAGCTTAGCCTACAGTAAAGTTCTAATGTCAAACATTTAACTTATGTTTATCAACCATTTGATATTACATGTCATCATTTAACACTATTTTTCACTGTAGATGCTCACTCTGGCATTTAGAAACCCTATTAGAATTCTCAGTTCCAAATCACTGTTTTCCAAATATACAAGATCCATAGCCCCATGGAAGGTGATGCTTGAGAGTTCAGTCACATTTGAAGAACTTGGAAAACATAGAATAGGCTCTTTTTCTAAAATAATTTTTAATTTGTTCAAAAAGTTAAAACTTAAACAATAGATTTTATAAATCAATGCATACTTAAACACAGTAAATTTTATCTGTACAGATAAACTGTCTTTAGTTTAGATAAATTTTAAGAAAGACAGGATAATAAAGATTTTCACTGCTGAGAATTTCATAATGTAAACAGCAATATATAAAGGCATAGGGGAAAAAAATATGTACCAACTATACCATATCAACAAATACCTACTGGAGCTCAGAATAGAATAATTTGTCTTGTATATTCATATTTAGTGGAAAATAAATAGACCACCATAATACAAATATAAAGTATAACGAATAGCAGCTATAAACAGATACAAATTGTGTGCAAAGTCTGCAATAAACTTTGATAAAAATACAGACTTTTTGTATACAGAAGCTTATTCATTCTTGTAGGTCTCAGTGAGAGAAAAGGAAAAGGAAAAAAAAGACTAGTGCTGTGCTAAATCATTCTATCTTTCTGTTATCCATGCAGGTTTGGGGAAATTTTGAGCATTTTAATGATAGTTCAGGTTAAATCAGGCAAAACTGGTATCAGTGACATCTGAATTCACAAAGCAAGAGTTTGTGGAAGAGAAGTCAATAGGTCTGACTACCTGGGCCTTTGGTGGGCAGTGATTTTCCCTCTCTAGGTAACACTTTTTAAAATAAGTTGATTGTACTAGACATATATAATGATCCACTTAGTCCTATCTTTCTATAATTTCACCATAAATAAAGAATTGAGAATATAACTGCAAAAGGTAAGAACACTTTATTCCAGGAAAAAAATCACAGCTGTTTTGCAAATGAATTCTTGAATGTAGTATGTGTATGTATAACTATATTGTTATATAGTTTCCCATCCAATTTTGTTTCAGTGACTTAAACACATCCCAACATGGGCTGCCTATTGTTTATAGTGTTTCTTATATTCTTGGCCAGCCTACTGAACAACTCTATAACGCAACTGTGTACAGACTTTGACATCATCAAGGAAATTGAGACCATTAACATCTTTAATTCTTTACCCCTCTACCTACACATTTATCTATAACACATGTATCCTTGCTACTTTCCCCATAATCTTGGCTCATCTTCTTCAAAGCCAACTGCTATAAAACTACACTCATTCTCATCCCTTTAACAATTTCCTCTTTCTTTATTCTCTTACAAATGTCTCTTTCTTCTCAGTCCACAAACTTGGTCCAGTGTTTCTCATTAATGACATGAAATGGAACAACAATGACAATTTCTTCTCTAGATACACTTCTCTCTTTTGGTTAGTATTAAACTTCTAGAAAGATCAGCTATGCTTATTTCTACCTCCCATTTTTCCTCACTTCATTTTGATCTGGCTGTCCTGTCTCCTGTCCAGCAGAAGTGATTACCCATGGCCATTTCTCAGTCTCCAAATCTAGTAAAAGGTAAGCATCTTCTCCAAACTTGTAACCTTGGGACCGTTTCTTCTTGGAAAATCATTATCTCCTCATTTTTCAAGATAAGATCTCTTTACAAGAAATAATATATCCAGGCTACCAGTGAGTCTAAATTGGCTCCAGACTTTTTTTTTCTGTTTACCAAAGAGTGAAAACTGATTCTTTGGCAAATGCAGAGAGCCATCTAAATAAATGAGGTGCATCACTCCTGCCATCTTTAGCCACTTTCCAAGGTGTGAGCTTTTTGGTCATCTATTTCCTTCCTGTGCTGTCACCTTACACTACTCTGTTCATCTGTGACTCACCATCCAACTCTCTCCTCCATCCCAAACTCTTTCATCTTATCTTCTTGAGTCTCTACTATCCTTCCATGATTGACAAAATGCTGTTCACTTCTAACCTCTTCTCTGAAAATTCCCCTGCCTTTTGTTGTTCAGTTGCTAAGTTGTGTCCAAATCTTTGTGACCCCCATGGACAGCAACACACCAGGCTTCCCTATCTTTTACCATCTCCCAGAGTTTACTCAAATGGAAGCCTATTGAGTCAGCAATGACATACAACCATCTCATTCTCTGTTGTCCTCTTCTCCTCCTGCCCTCAATCTTTCCCAACATCAGGATCTTTTCCAGTGAGTCGGATCTTTGCATCAGGTTGTCAAAGTATTGGAGTTTTAGCTT
This sequence comes from Madoqua kirkii, assembly GCA_006408675.1. Taxonomy (NCBI): domain Eukaryota; kingdom Metazoa; phylum Chordata; class Mammalia; order Artiodactyla; family Bovidae; genus Madoqua; species Madoqua kirkii. The sequence continues at coordinate 15,674 of SJYC01142563.1, forward strand.
CAGTATTAGTTCTTTCAATGAATATTCAGGGTTGATCTCCTTTAGGATTGACTGGTTTGATCTCCTTGCAGTCCAATGGATTCTCAAAAGTCTTTTCCAGCACCACAATTCAAAAGCATTAATTCTTCAGCACTGAGCCTTCTTTATGGTCCAACTCTCACATCTGTACATGACTACTGGAAAAACCACAGCTTTGACTATATGGAACTTTGTAGGTAAGGTGATGTCTCTGCTTTTTAATATGCTGTCTATGTTTGTCATAACTTTTCTTCCAAGGAGCAACTGTCTTTTAATTTCATGGCTGCAATCACCATCTGCAGTGATTTTTGCCACCTATAAATTGGCACTTAGCAAGAGCATTGCCAATGACTGAACAACAAAGGCATTTGCCATCTACCTCTATGGAGATGGAATCCCTTGCTGCTATAGCTGGTGACCTTCAACAACCCCTGAGGGAGTTCACCATGGACTGAGGTAGTCTGTGCTCCAGGGAATCTGGTGGGACAGGTCTTTAGATAGTTGAACATTTTTAGGAACAGATTTTATGATCTCAATCTTTGCCTCTCCTCATATTTAGAGAAGCACTAAATCCTTTCAAATCCTGAAAGATGATGCTGTGAAAGTGCTACATTCAATATGCCAGCAACTTTGGAAAATTCAGCAGTGGCCACAGGACTGGAAAGGGTCTGTTTTCATTCCCATCCCAAAGAAACACAATGCCAAAGAATGCTCAAACTGCCGCACAATTGCACTCATCTCACACGCTAGTAAAGTAATGCTCAAAATTCTCCAAGCCAGGCTTCGGCAATACATGAACTGTGGTCTTCCAGATGTTCAAGCTGGTTTTAGAAAAGGCAGAGGAACCAGAGATCAAATTGCCAACATCCGCTGGATCATGGAAAAAGGAAGAGAGTTTCAAAAAAACATCTCTTTCTGCTTTATTGACTATGCCAAAGCCTTTGACTGTGTGGATCACAATAAACTGTGGAAAATTCTGAAAGAGATGGGAATACCAGACCACCTGACCTGTCTCTAGAGAAACCTGTATACAAGTCAGGAAGCAAGAGTTAGAACTGGACTGGTTCCAAATAGGAAAAGGAGTCCGTCAAGGCTGTATATTGTCACCCTGCTTACTTAACTTATATGCAGAGTACATCATGAGAAACGCTAGGCTGGAGGAAACACAAGCTGGAATCAAGAATACTGGGAGAAATATCAATAAGCTCAGATATGCAGATGACACCAACCTTATGGCAGAAAGTGAAGAGGAACTAAAAAGCCTCTTGATGCAGGTGAAAAAGGAGAGTGAAAAAGTTGGCTTAAAGCTGAACATTCAGAAAACGAAAATCATGGCATCTGATCCCATCACCTCATGGGAAATGGATGGGGAAACAGTGGAAACAGTGTCAGACTTGATTTCTTTGGGCTCCAAAATCACTGCAGATGGTGACTGTAGCCATGAAATTAAAAGGCGCTTACTCCTTGGAAGAAAAGTTATGACCAACCTAGATAGTATATTCAAAAGCAGAGACATTGCTTTGCCAACAAGGGTCCCTCTAGTCAAGGCTATGGTTTTTCCAGTAGTCATGTATAGATGTGAGAGTTGGACTGTGAATAAAGCTGAATGCTGAAGAATTGATGCTTTTGAACTGTGGTGTTGGAGAAGACTCTTGAGAGTCCCTTGGACTGCAAAGAGATCCAACCAGTCCATTCTGAAGGAGATCAGCCCTGGGATTTCTTTGGAAGGACTGATGCTGAAGCTGAAACTCCAGTACTTTGGCCACCTCATGCAAAGAGTTGACTCATTGGCAAAGACCCTGATGCAGGGAGGGATTGAGGGCAGGAGGAGAAGGGGACGACCGACGATGAGATGGCTGGATGGCATTACTGAGTCGATGGACGTGAGTCTGAGTGAACTCTGGGAGGCGGTGATGGACAGGGAGGCCTGGCGTGCTGTGATTCATGGGGTTGCAAAGAGTCAGACACGACTGAGCGACTGAACTGTACTGAACTGAAATCCTTTCATGGTGACAGCAGATCCTCATGACTAACAGAAAACTTTTATAAAATGAGTGCCCCATGGCACTGAACTCCCCTTTCGCCAAAACCGCATACATTGACTCCCCTGCTTCCACTTCAGGACAGTCTCGAGCTATCTGAGATGCTGCCGCATGGGCTGCAGTCCTCATTTGCCCCAGATAAAACTTAACTAGCAACCATCAAGTTGTACATCTTTTTTTATAGTCGACATTTTGGAGCCCAAGAAAATAAAATTTGTAGTTTCCAATTTCCCCCATGGGAATACCCCTGATTTTAGCCTTCATTGACGTCTAGCTTTCCACTAAGAATTCTGCTTTTCCTGCAGGCCTTATTTCCAACTGTTCTTTCTCACCTGTATTATACAAGTCAGAGCTGGGAAGAGACTCAGCTGCCTCCTTATTTCTTGTTTACATTTTCAGGTTGTTTTCCCTCTGCTAAGTCACTTCAGTCATGTCCAACTCTGTGCGATGCCATAGACGGCAGCCCACTAGGCTCTCCTGTCCCTGGGATTCTTCAGGTGAGAACACTGGAGTGGGTTGCCATTTCCTTCTCCAATGCAGGAAAGAGAAACGTGAAAGTGAAGTCGCTCAGTTGTGTCCGACTCTTTGTGACCCCATGGACTACAGCCTACCAGGCTTCTCCGACCATGGGATTTTCCAGGCAAGAGTACTGGAGTGGGGTGCCAGTGCCTTCTCCAAGTACTGGAGTAGGGTGCCATTGCCTTTTCCCTCTACCCTTATATAATATCCTGTCTCCTTGGGAGCTCATGCTTCCTGTTTTTTTTCCCTCTACTCTTCTTATCATTCTCTGCATCACCTTCACTCTCTCATCATTAATACATGAACACTGGCACAGAGCCTATGGGTTCCCTCTCTGTCTTCTCTATTTACATCTTATCACTGTTATCAAAAGTATCTGCCTCAGGAAACCACTGGTCCAAGGAGGATAAGAGACACAGGAAGTAAACCTGGACCTGAACTACAGACTGGAGCCAAACACTTCTGAGATCCTTAACTTCTAGTCCACCTGAAGATACATGATGAAGAAATAAATGTTTCCTGTTGGTTTTATGGGCTTCCCTGGTAGCTTAGCTGGTAAAGAATCTGCCTGCAATGCAGGAGACCTGAGTTTGATGCCTGGGTTGGGAAGATCCCCTGGAGAAGGGATGGGGTACCCAGTCCAGTATTCTTGGGCTTCCCTTGTGGCTCAGCTGGTATTACATACCACGGTTGTAGCAACAACTGACTGACACATTGAATATCTCATTGGACCCTCTTTCTCGGTTTGATTAAAAACAAAACAAACACCAAAAACAAACAAACAAAAACAATCAGAATTCTAGGTTTTATTCTTTAAATATTTCTTACTTTTCTTGCCTCCATTTAATCACTTAACTTTATACCCACATCATCTCTTATCTGGACTACCAAAATGGTCTCCTAACTATTCTTGCCTCTCCCCCTTTTTAAAATCCTTTCTAGTCCTCACAACCAACAGAGTGATATCATTATACTATAAAACTGACCACTCCCCTCCTTTAATCTATTTTCTCCATTTAATCACTTAACTTTATACCCACATCATCTCTTATCTGGACTACCAAAATGGTCTCCTAACTATTCTTGCCTCTCTCCCTTTTTAAAATCCTTTCTAGTCCTCACAACCAACAGAGTGATATCATTATACTATAAAACTGACCACTCCCCTCCTTTAATCTATTTAGATTATCTGAGCCTGCAGAGTTAAATTCACAGTCTTCCATTTCGTAGGAGTTCCAGGTATGGCAACCCACTCCAGTACTCTTGCCTGGAGAATCCCATGGATGGAGGAGCTTGGTGGGCTACAGCCCACAGGTTGCAGAGTCGGACATGACTGAGTGACTTCACTTTCACTTTCCCTGTGATCTAATCTCTGCCAGCTTCTTTACCTCCTAGCTTGTCCTTCTCCTCTCTGCATTCCTGCCATGCCAAACTGCTTACAGTTTCTTGAACACACCATGATGTTTCAGGTTTTCATAACCTTCCATGTGCCTAAGATGTGTTAGTTCACTGACTTTTTCTATTCCCCAATCTTTTATTTATTTATCTTTCAGATCTTACTATGGAAGCAGTTCTTTTCTGACACGTCAGTTTGTATCTCCAGCACACAACAAAATACCTGTTACAGAGTGGGTGTTTAAAAAACATGAGTGGAACAATAGCAAATGAAGCAACTGACAAACAACTAATCTCAAAGATATACAAGCAACTTATGCACCTCAACTCCAGAAAAACAAATGATCCAATCAAAAAATGGGCCAAAGATCTAAACAGGCATTTCTCCAAAGAAGACATACGGATGGCTAACAAACACATGAAAAGATGCTCAACATCACTCATTATCAGAGAAATGCAAATCAAGACCACAATGAGGTACCACTTCACACCAGTCAGAATGGCTGCGATCCAAAAATCTACAAGCAATAAATGCTGGAGAGGATGTGGAGAAAAGGGAACCCTCTTACACTGTTGGTGGGAATGCAAACTAGTACAGCCATTATGGAAAACAGTGTGGAGATTCCTGAAAGAATTGCAAATAGAGCTGCCTTACGACCCAGCAATCCCACTGCTGGGCATACACACCGAGGAAACTCGAATTGAAAGAGACACGTGTACCCCAATGTTCACTGCAGCACTGTTTATAATTGCCAGGACATGGAAACAACCCAGATGTCCATCAGCAGATGAATGGATAAGAAAGCTGTGGTACATATACACAATGGAGTATTACTCAGCCCTCAAAAAGAATAAGTTTGACGCAGTTCTAATGAGATGGATGAAACTGGAGCCGATTATACAGAGTGAAGTAAGCCAGAAAGAAAAACACCAATACAGTATACTGACACATATATATGGAATTTAGAAGACAATAATGATGACCCCGAAAGTGAGACAATATAAGAGACACAGAGGTATAGAACGGACTGTTGGCTTCAGAGGGAGAGGGAGAGGGTGGGAAGATCTGGGAGAAGGACAACGAAACATGTATACAATCATATGGGAGATGAAGCACCAGTCTATGTTCAATACAGGATACAGGATGCTTGGGGCCGGTGTATGGGATGAACCGGGGGGATGGGCAGGGAAGGGAGGTGGGAGGGGGCTTTAACATGGGGAGATCGTCTACACCCGTGGCTGCTTCATGTCAATGTATGGCAGAACCAATACAGTACTGTGAAATGGAATAAGCATTAAACAAAAAAAGAAAAAAAAATAAAAAAATAAAAAAAAACATGATACCATGTGAAAAAGTTAAAAAAAAATAAATAAGAAACATGAGTGGAACAGAAATAATTTTGAAACGTGATTTGTGGAAGAAGAAAAAAATATATATATATAGTCTCTATTTACTCATGAAATAAAGAAATGCACACACATACACCATATTCCGGAGAAGGCAATGGCACCCCACTCCAGTACTCCTGCCTAGAAAATCCCATGGATGGAGGAGCTGGTAGGCTGCAGTCCATGGGGTCGCTGAGGGTCAGACACGACTGAGCAACTTCACTTTCACTTTTCACTTTTATGCATTGGAGAAGGAAATGGCAACCCACTCTGGAATTCTTGCCTGGAGAATCCCAGGGACAGGGGAGCCTGGTGGGCCGCCGTCTATGGAGTCGCACAGAGTTGGACACAACTGAAGTGACTTAGCAGCAGCCACACCATATTTAAATGGTAAATCATCTTATCTCATATTTCTTTCTAATTTGTTTGGTTCATTGAATTTTAGAGATAAACCACTCACAGTTTGCAATATAGGAGATACAGTGTTGCTCCATAATCAAGTTTCCATAGAAAAAAGATCCTAGATGCTATCATTAATTTCCTTAATGATAACATCCTATATCCCATGGAAATGCAAATCAAAGCTGACACATGTAGGAAATATATACATTTCTTGTGTGTAAAGCTGTAGTTATCCAATATAGCACGTGTCAAAAGCTTAGAAATAAATACCCCAAATAACCATGCAATATTACCTCAACCAACTGATGAGGAAAGACAGTTCAAATCCACTGCCCACTTACTCCAAGACTTTATTTCCTCATCAACAATAGCAATGAAAACTAATAAAAAGCAGTAATTCAATTAGAAGACTCAAACATGAAAAATGACCATGGTTGGTGTTCCAAAATTTAAATGCATATTTTAACTTAGATATTCAATAAAAGTATGAAATACTAAGACTCAGCATAATGTATGGAATGTCATTTAATAGCCCACTACTCTTATATTAAAGTGATTATCCAGTCATCTTATGTTTTATCTGTTCTTTCCCAAAGATCCAGCTATTTCTTTAGCTATATTCGAACATTCTAGATTTGAAGTTCACACATAATGCATTTAAAGCAGAATGTACGATCTGTCAAGTCAGCAACTTGCATATTAAGCTCTCAGCTTTTCCTGTAAGATATATCACATACTTGGCTCAGAGGTTAAAATGCCTCCCTCCAATGCGGGAGACCCGGGTTCGATCCCTGGGTTGCGAAGATACCCTGGAGAAGGAAATGGTAACCCACTCCAGTATTCTTGCCTGGAAAATCCCATGGACAGAGAAGCCTGGTAGGCTACAGTTCACGGGGTCACAGAGTCGGACACGACTGAGCGACTTCACTTCACTTCACATTTGCTATAAATATGCATAATGCATGTAGGTCACATGCATATTTTCTCTCACATATCTCTTCACCTGGCCCACACATTCACATGTACACATGCATGCAGAAAAAAGAATGCACAAATTATCAAGATTAGATATTCTGCTGCTCAGTGAGTTGCCATAGAGAAATTATACCTGCTGTGTTCCTAGTTTAGCTACTTGAGTTACAAAAGGTAAAGTAAGGATTTACTTTACATGTATGTGTCATGCCTTCCAACTAGACTATGTCTTACTCCTGTATTCTTCTCGGTTCTTGAGATGGTGAGGTATTAGGCATAAGCTGGTGGAAAATAAAATGGCCAATGCATGGCATCTACCATACCATATCTGGGTTTATATCTTAACCCCAAGAGTTACCAACTGGAAGAACAAGGACTTATGTCTTTAGCTTCAGCTTCTTCAACAGCAATGTGTGTATCACCTGTCCTTAGTGGTTGCAAGGCATCTCATCTGGAAATATTCCCTCTAGATTGTTAATGAATACTTGCTCATTAATTGATAAACTCAGCTCAGAAAAGGTCTGCACTAGCTGCCAACCATTACTTTTACAGACTTGCCTGTTTTACAGCTGTATAGACAGGTGTTTGAGACTATAAGAAATTAAAATAGAAATAGGAAAGCTTTTTAGTCCATTTTGCTAATTAATATGTCAGAGCTCATAAAGAAGGACTCATCGGCTTTCTTCAGCACTGCATCATCTTAAAGAGCTGGGTCAGCAAGGATCCCTGCAGACAGTCAATACATATTAAAACCATTCTAAGCAGTAAATCAAAACAAAATAATACGAAGGCACAGTTTTAAAAAAGTGAAATTTATAAGCCCTTTCTGTCTGAATGCTGAGGAGCACTAAACTATTGGTTTCAGTGTCACTTCAGTAAATTGGCAAAAAAAAGGATTCCTTCTCAGACATACTGTCCGAATTTGTGTATAGCCAAAATCAAAGCACAATTTTTTTTTAAAGCTATAACAAATTTGATGTCATTTTCTCTGGATTCTAATGTTCTCTCTGAATGTTTTTCATTTAAAAAAATGGTTTTATTATTTAAAATATACATTTTGCTGCAGCTATATTCCTCCCCACATTGCTAGGACTTGAGTTTTGTTAGAATTAAATCAGTGAGACAGTTAAGGGAAAAGGTGAAAGACAGCTTTTTGGTTTTTTAAGACTCTCTAAAACTTATGACTTTTTTCCTTAAAGGAACCAAACAGAAAGCATTTTGTTCCTAACTTCTCTGAGTAAGTCTCACCATCCCACAAGGATTAATGCCTCTCATATGTGGAGGAGGATCTCGTAAGATTATAAACAGGAGTACCAGCCTGGCATTTTCCTTGCCAAGGTGTGAGATGCAAGGCACTGCCAAGGGAAAGCCCCTGAGGTAGATTATTAGAGAGGGCTCTAGAATGCTGGATGGACTCCAGAAGAGGTGAGGGAATGCTATATTCTGGGCCAAAAATGTTAGAAAGATTTATCTTACCTAAGACTTTGATTTGATCTGAGCTCTGAGGAATCAACCATTTAAAGAATAAGCCAAGGAAAGGGTGCCAAAAATACTGTCACAAACTTGGGAGGTACCCAAGCCAGGCCAACAGATGGAACTTGGCACGAAACGGCTCTCTACCCACTAAGTAGCTGACTCAGAAGAAATTTTAACTCAGATGAATTTATTAGAATGTTGAATATCATCCCAAATAAGAGGATGGATGATAGATTCAGGTCAGCACATACAATTTAACTTCCTGATGGTCTTGGACAGTATGAAAGCTGTCCACATTTCTATAATTAAAAAGAGACAGAGGGAGAGATGTTCTTTCTTCTTAGTAAAAGAGACACTACTTTGTCACCCGAAAATTCTGGAGGAAGGATTAGGGGAAGGGAAAGATAAAACAAAAAGAAGCTGACACTGCAAGATAAGTGTAAATGATTAGGCAACATTATACATTACAATCCAAACTGGCAACTTGCTTAGTAGTCTAGACTGTAGCAGATGGAGAATACAGCTCTGTATTAGGGGAATGTTAAAAATGACAGAAAGAAGTTGCCAGAATCAAAAGGACCCTTAATTCTCTTTCACTGTTGTTACTGCTGCTACTACCAGGGCCTCATGGAAAATGTTCTACCCAAGTGCAGCCAATGAAGAGAGCCACCCTTTATGGGAGGGATGACTTCTTGAGGATTACTATAATTCAAGACTTTAGTAGCATCTTTTTCTTTAAGGCTGCTTTTTGTTCTCTTAGTACTGTCTCTAATGTTTTATAGAGTGCTCTCATTTAATGAAACTCTACAGCACACAATTTTAGGTGATTGGTTAGCTCTCTTTATTGTGTTAATCGTATGCCACTTTGCATTCAAAATTATCAAGTTCCTGGTTGTTTTCAGCATTTGCCCAGGTTCCACAGAGAGCCAATGAAAGAACTGATGATGATCTGATAGGATAAAAAAGTACTTAAACTATAAGAATAGTGGATATTGTAATAATAGCTCATCAGTAATGAAAATCTTCTTTAAAACAGTTTGCTTCATGGGATATGAAGATCATTAGTAATATTTCTATTACCAGCTAAAATAAAGCTGCCATGTGAAGCTCATAATTAATCTGACTGAGAGTTTTAAAATTATGCCCTTTTTGCCATTTTCCTTCAATTTGGAAGATTATACCATGTTTAGAGTACTTCTTTACTAATATCTTTATTTCATACTACATTAAAAAATACCATTAAATTTACTTAAAATACTATAGCAATATACTCAGATAATGTTTGCATTTAAAAATTGTGACAATAATTTTTAGTTATTAGCTAACAGTAATTTGTTTGGAAACAAAGTAAGATTAGAATAATATTTGATTTCCTGGAAAAGGGCAGAACATTTATTATTCAGTTGTTTTCAAAAATCAAGCTGATAAACATTCTTTAAAAAATGCTTCCCTTCTTACACTGAAGTACATCTCAGTTCATCGAAGAGTTTATATCTTCAAGTATTAATATGTGTAAGGGAACTAAGGACAAGTAGTTGTTTAATTGCTAAGTTGTATCTGTCTCTCTGCAACCCCATGAACTGTTGCCTGCCAGGCTCCTCTGTCCATGGGAATTCCCAGGCAAGAATACTGGAGTGGGTTGCCATTTCCTTCTTTAGGGAATCTTCCCAATCCAAGGATCGAACTTGCATCTCCTGCATTGGCAGACGGATTCTTTATCCCTGGGCCACCAGGGAAGCCCAAGGGCAAGGAATAATAGGCATTTAAGATGAACAAAATATAGACTATCCTTGGGAGCTCCTTGGTCATAGGAACTTCTTTCTCAGACTCCTAAAAATATTTCCCATGGTAGAGAGTTTAATGGACGAAGATGATGGGAACAAGCGGCATGTGGCCATTTATCACTCCTACAGAAATCTTTTCTTTCACAGTGATCTAACCTCTTAGGCTCTTTTTAGAAGGGGCAGAAAAGAAAACATCTAACAGTTGCGAACCAGCCCTTTCCTGCTGTTATCACTAGTGAATTTAGAGAAAGAAGAAAAGGGGAAAAAAAAATCATAATCTTGCCCTGGAACATGATGGAAGTAATGAGGCATCAAGGCCACTTACTGCTGAGAACATAATTGGCCCATAAACACAGGAGATACTTGGTGAGGAGAACAACTTCTTTGTTTCAAAAATGAAGGGATGCCAACACATCATAGCCCTCCTGTTGTTTAGAGCGGTATTTCTAAGAGTAAAATGGATACTATCTCCACAAATAATGCACTCTTATAGGAAAGGGATTACTGCTGTACTTACTAGCTTAAGTGTTTTCAGATAATGTGAATAAATGATGCTAAAGGCAGTGCAAAGGAATAGAAGGTAGGTCACTTGGCAATGAAGGGAAAGCTTGGATTTTAGACCTGAAGGTATCTCACACAAAATACACAGGAAGAGCCTGAAGACCCTCAGAGATCGTTATGGACTTGCTAGGGCACACCCAGGGAGCTCATACATGAATCAAAAGAAAGAGAATACAGTCATCTCAGGCCCAGTCCCATTTGATGACAGGTAGAAAGATGATTCTTTTGTGAGAAGGAAGAAATGGCCACATTTTCCTTATTCTGAAATGTCTTTGTCCTGCTACTTTAATATGATAATCATCACAGAAAAAAAAAATTCAAACTTTCTTGTGTTTTCTTCATAATTTTTTGTGACTGCAAGTGTTCAGCTGGGGTACAGGTTAAAGATTTTTGGTTTTATAATTATTTTTTGGAAACCTTTCTTCCTTCTTAAATATTTGAGTCAGCATACATTATGCTACTATTGAGATGGCCAAGCAATAATTCATCTTTGTGGAAGTCAGAGACATCTCATGTATTAATGAGCAAGCCTTTCAGTGACAAGTGGATGGAAACAGGTTCCAACTACTACTCAAACACAGCCAGAGATTTCCAGGAAGGAGAAGATAGAGTCAGTGACAAGGAATTGCTTCCCGATTTGTGTCCAGCCAATGAATGGACTTTGCTTTCATCTGGCACTGCAAAGAAATAAGAGAGACGAGGATCAGATCGGCTTGTAAATCAGCCAGTTTTTGAACAATAAATTAATATAGATTCATAATATGTGAAATCTTTTACTGGCAAAGATTTGAGAAAAAAGTTTCTCCAGCCTGCCTGGGGCATCTCATTTCTACTGGTTGGTATTTTGAAGACAGTTATGAAGAAATATATGTTCATTAAATCTTCTGTGAATAGAATTTCATTCTTTTGAATTGTTTTAATATTTTCACTTATTTTAACTGGACTGTTGTTTCTGTAGCCACAAAAACAGAAATTAAACTCGAGGATCTGGAGCTGTATAATATATAATAAGACTCTGCGCATAACAGCAATATACTCATTCAATCCCCAAGGATCAAATTTCTGAATCTGGTCAAAGTGGACCAAAGGGAGCAAATTTAAAATTTCTTCTGAAAAATGTATTTAAAAATAAATATGACAGGAAACAATGGCATTCAAAAGATGAGATCTTCATCAGGCAACAGAGCCCAGTGAGTCTCTAGAGATGGAAAACAAGTAGGGTGATTCCTAAAATTGCTCCGGTTTACTGTCTGGGGAAAGTCTTCAGGTTGTGGTATAGGAAGGGAGACACAGACAGAGCCTAGGAAATACCAGTCTGTGGATGCGAAGCTGGAAATCCAGAGAAAACCAGGGCAAACAGAGTTTAGGTCAGAGAATTAGAAAGAGGAGAGGTATACAGAATTCTTTCTGAGATCAGCAGAGGATCCCTGCAGTTAATTAATTAATTGCTAATGATCACATGATCTCTGGTTCTTCTGCCTTTTCTAAAATCAGCTTGGACATCAGGAAGTTCACGGTTTACATATTGCTGAAGCCTGGATTGGAGAATTTAGAGCATTACTGTACGAGCATGTGAGATGAGTGCAATTGTATAGTAGTTTGAGCATTCTTTGGCATCGCCTTTCTTTGGGATTGGAATAAAAACTGACCTTTTCCAGTCCTGTGGCCACTGCTGAGTTTTCCAAAGTTGCTGGCATATTGAGTGCAGCACTTTCACAGCATCATCTTTCAGGATTTGAAACAGCTCAACTGGAATTCCATTACCTCCACTATCTTTGTTCGCAGTGATGCTTTCTAAGGCCCACTTGACTTCACATTCCAGGATGTCTGGCTCTAGGTGAGTGATCATACCATCATGATTATCTAGGTTTTAAAGATTTTTTTTGGTACAGTTCTTCTGTGTATTCTTGCCACCTCTTCTTAATATCTTCTGTTTCTGTTAGGTCCAGACCATTTCTGTCCTTTATCGAGCCCATCTTTGCATGAAATGTTCCCTTGGTATCTCTGATTTTCTTGAAGAGATCTCTAGTCTTTCCCATTTTGTTCTTTTCCTCTATTTCTTTGCACTGATCACTGAAGAAGGCTTTCTTATCTCTTCTTGCTATTCTTTAGAACTCTGCATTCAGATGCTTATATCTTTTCTTTTCTCTTTTGCTTTTCACTTCTCTTCTTTTCATAGCTATTTGCAAGGCCTCCCCAGACAGCCATTTTGCTTTTTTGCATTTCTTTTCCATGAGGATGGTCTTGATACAGTATCAGACTTTATTTTTGGGGGCTCCAAAATCACTGAAGATGGTCACTGCAGCCATTAAATTAAAAGACATTTATTCCTTGGAAGGAAAGTTATCACCAACCTAGATAGCCTATTGAAAAGCAGAGACATTACTTTGCCAACAGAGGTCCGTCTAGTCAAGGCTATGGTTTTTCCAGTGATCATGTATGGATGTGAGAGTTGGACTATGCAGAAAGCTGAGCACTGAAGAATCGATGCTTTTGAACTGTGGTGCTGGAGAAGACTCTCCAGCCCTGAGATTTCTTTGGAAGGAATGATGCTAAAGCTGAAACTGCAGTACTTTGGCCACCTCATGCGAACGGTTGACTCATTGGAAAAGAAAAGACTCTGATGCTGGGAGGGATTGGGGACAGGAGAAGAAGGGGATGAGAGAGGATGAGATGGCTGTCTGGCATCACTAACTCGATGGACGTGAGTCTGAGTGAACTCTGGGAGATGGTGATGGACAGGGAGGCCTGGTGTGCTACGATTCATGGGGTTGCAAAGAGTCGGACATGACTGAGAAACTGAACTGAACTGAACTGAATGATAACATGATGTGAGGAAACTACCCAACACCTGGCGAGAACTACCCAAAGGGGAAAGAACACAGTGCCTGCAGTTTTCATAAGGCTGGGAATAAAGTTCCCCTTCCCAATACCCAGAGTGAAAAACTTCATAATCTAGGAGCATCTGTTAGAATAGGAAGAAGGATATTGCTTCAGCAGCGAGTAAAAATATAAGTGAACACAGCTCTCATGAAATGATATGATTTTGAAAGACACAAATTACCAAAGCTTATATAGGAAGAGATAACCTAATAGCTCCATAGCTTGTTGTGGTTGTTGTTTTTTTTAAAGGATTTGTAGTTCATACTTTCTGAGAAAGAAACCTCTAGACCCAAATGACTGCCTTGATGAATTCAACCAAAAATTTAGGAATAAATACTACCAATTCTATAGAAATTCTTTCAGAAAATTTACAGGAGGGAACATTACCTAACTCACTGTGAGGCTGGCATTACCCTGATATAATATCAAGCAAAGGAAGTCTATGAAAGCTACTAACCAGTATCTCTCATGAACATAGAATCAAAGTGTTCTTAATCCTTAGGCAACTCACCTCAATATTCAACAACAGCCATTCAGTATTCACCACGTGTTATAGTCTACATTAGTCTCTGAAACTCTGGTGGCTCAAAGGTAGACACAAAGCAAGGGGAAATTTGCTAACAGAAAGTTCTCCTTCATTTCCCCAAACATTCGATTCATCTCAGAGTAATAAGCTTCTCCTTCCTTTACCTATAACATTCAGTCTATTTCACTGATCCAGTCACTATACAAAAATTTTCATAAATCTTCCCACACCCACCTAGCCCTCTTTTCCTAAGCATTTCTTTATTTTCTAGATAAAATCATTACATGTTACTGATTACCCTGGTATTAACTCGCTTAAAAATCGTGTGAGACTTCATGCTTCCAGTTCAGTTCTGATCAGTTCAGTCGCTCAGACAGCACACCAAGCCTCCCTGTCCATCACCATCTCCCAGAGTTCACTCAGACTCACGTGCATCGAGTCTGTGATGCCATCCGGCCATCTCATCCTCAGTCGTCCCCTTCTCCTCCTGCCCCCAATCCTTCCTAGCATCAGAGTCTTTTCCAATGAGTCAACTCTTTGCATGAGGTGGCCAAAGTACTGAAGTTTCAGCTTCAGCATCATTCCTTCCAAAGAAATCCCAGGGCTGATCTCCTTCAGAATGGACTGGTTGGATCTCCTTGCAGTCCAAGGGACTCTCAAGAGTCTTCTCCAACACCATAGTTCAAAAGCATCAATTCTTTGGTGCTCAGTCTTAGAATGCCATGGACCGTATAGTTCAGAGGGTCACAAAGAGTCGGACACGACTGAGCCATTTCCACTTTCACAGTCAGGTTACATTTCACCTAATTTGACATTAATGACTTCCTTGGTGACTCAGTGGAAAAGAACCTGCCTGCCAATGCAGGAGGCATGGGTTTGATCACTGGGTTGGGAAGATCCCCTGGAGAAGAAAATGGCAACCTGCTCCAGTGTTCTTGTCTGGAAAGTAACATGGAGAGAGGAGCCTGGTGGGTAACAGTACATGGGATTGCAAAGAGTTGGACACAACTGAGTGACAAACCCTTGCTTTCCACACTTACTAGCACAAAGGTAACATATTGTCATTTATTACTTGCTTATATCATGCCTGGAATTTCAATCATCTGGAAATACATCCTTCCATTATAGAACTGCATGCTAAGCCTAGAGGAGGAAAAACAAATATTGAATCTGTTTTCACTAGTCATCAGTGAATGTTCAATCTGTAGAATAATCACAGCTTTGCTACCATCCACTGCTTTCCTGCAGGAATGATGCTAAAGCTAAAACTCCAGTACTTTGGCCACCTCATGCAAAGAGTTGATTTGGAAAAGACTCTGATGCTTGGAGGGATTAGGGACAGGAGGAGAAGGGGACAACAGAAGATGAGATGGCTGGATGGCATCACCAACTCAATGGACGTGAGTTTGAGTGAACTCTGGGAGTTGGTAATGGACAGGGAGGCCTGGCGTGCTGCGATTCATGGGATCACAGAGTCAGACACGACTGAGCAACTGAACTGAACTGAACCTTTAATTAATAGAAGCTATTTCCACTGCTTTTAACATTTTCTTAGGTTACCGAGAAAAACAGTGAGTTCATTTTCACATGAATCAGTTTGAACTGATGGCTTAGAGGGTAAAGAATCCACCTGCAATGCAGGAGACGCAGGTTTGATCCCTGCATCAAGAAGATCCCCTGGAGAAGGAAATAGCAACCCTCCCCAATACTGTTGCCTGGAGAACCCCATGGACAGAGGAGCCTGGTGGGCTACAGTCCATGGGGTCTCAAAGAATCAGGACTGAGCAACTAAACAACTTGACATTAACATCGTGCTCCATGCTCCACATAGAAATGATCATTCCAGTCAGATGAAAACACTGAGATGCAGGAAATGTAACTAAGTTGCCAAAATTCTTGCAGCTAAAAAATGGCAGAACTGGGATTTGAAACAAGGTTTCCTGATTTCAAACCAATGCACATCTAGTAGCAAGTCTTCACCTCTGGCTATACATGGGGAGCTCTGTGATCCCCACTGGCCAGAGGCACAGCCATAGTAAGGAAGCTTCGATTTTCATTAACCTATTTGCCTCTAGATTAGAAACAGCTGAAGGTCCTTAAGACTTGGGTATCCAAGAAAATCATTAGATGATCGGAAAAACAGGATTAGTTATTGAGAGTTTGTTTATCCTCTGCCTTTTAATCTATCAAAGATACTCATACTGAAAGAAAATCTGCCACCCAGGCATTTTTTTCTCTGCCAGAAGCATTTCCACCACTTGACAGAAGAAGCTGCCATTTATATAACACTGGAGTGGTTAATATTTATGCTTGTTGTCTGCTATTATCTGCCCCCAAACAATCGGAGCAAGTTTTCAGAGCATAGTGATGTTCTTCATAAAAATCAGATAAAAAATGCATGTCACCAAGCTGGGTTTGATCTGGCCTCAATAAACTTCTCTTCCATTAACCTCCTTCAGTTGTCCAACAATTTCAAGAGGAAAGATAATTTCTCGCCTGTTCCTAATTTTAAGGAAAACATTCATATGAAATAGACTAGTTCATCACTTAGTGATCAGTCCTTATGATCTTTTATTTTTAATGAAATATACTTAAAAATAACACTGTATAAACTTAATGCATATGTTATTTTGATATATTTATTATGCAGTGTCTAATGCTGCAGCTCCAATTCTTTGGCCACCTGCTGTGAAGAGCTGACTCATTAGAAAAAATCCTGATGCTAGGAAGGATTGAAGGCAGGAGGACCAGGGGGTGACATGGGATGAGATGGTTGGATGACATCACTGACTCAATGGACATGAGTTTGAGCAAACTCTGGGAGATAGTGAAGGATAGGGAATTCTGGCAATGGCACCCCACTCCAGTACTCTTACCTGGAAAATCCCATGGATGGAGGAGCCTGGTGGGCTGCAGTCTATGGGATCACGAAGAGTCAGACACGACTGAGCGACTTCACTTTCAATTTTGGCTCTCATGCTTTGGAGAAGGAAATGGCAACCCAGTCCAGTGTTCTTACCTGGAGAATCCCAGAGACAGGGAAGCCTGGTAGGCTGCCATCTCTGGGGTCACATAGAGCTGGACACGACTGAAGCGATTTAGCATCAGGAGCAGCAGAGAATTCTGGCATGCTGCAATCCATGGGGCTGCAAAGAGTTGGACACAACTTAGTTGGACACAACTGAATAACAAATTATGTAATGTAATTGCCATTATAGTGATAATTAGCACCTCTATAACAATACAAAATCATTTGTCTTTGGTGGCTGAAATAATTAATTCTTCAGTTCAGTTCAGATGCTTAGTCATGTCCAATTCTTTGTGACCCCATGGACTGCAGCATGCCAGGCCTCCCTGTCCATCACCAACTCCCAGAGCCTACGCAAAGTCATGTCCATTGAGTCAGTGATGCCATCCAACCATCTCATCCTCTGTCATCCCCTTCTCCTCCTGCCTTCACTCTTTCCCAGCATCAGGGTCTTTTCAAATGAGTCAGCTCTTTGCATCAGGTGACCAAAGTATCAAAGTTTCCGCTTCAACATCAGTCCTTCCAAAGAACACTCCGTATTTGTTTTCTCCGGAATGGATTGGTTAGAACTCCTTGCAGTCCAAGGGAATCTCAAGAGTCTTCTACAACACCACAGTTCAAAAGCATCAATTCTTTGGCACTCAGCTTTCTTTATAGTTCAACTCTCACATCCATACATGACTACTGGAAAAATCATAGCCTTGACTAGACACACCTTTGATGGCAAAGTAATGTCTCTGCTTTTTAATATGCTCTATAGGTTCTACACGTTAGGTAATGTCATTGTCTAAGCACTGTTGGGAGCAGTGGACAAAAAAGTACTATGGATAAAATGAAACACACATGTATGAGCATACACAGAGATAATCTTTGGACCAATGATCATCACCATATGAAGGGATAGATAGAACTCCCCTACATTTAATAGATAAGACAAACATCCCAAGAAATCACCAGTTTCAAGAACAACACATTTTTGTAACTAACACCAAGATAGCACTGTCTGTTTTACATAGGGAAATGTACCTGCATATATAACTAGAAATGACTGTCACTCTGTTTATTTAACTTATATGCAGAGTACATCATGAGAAACGCTGGGCTAGAAGAAGCACAAGCTGGAATCAAGATTGTCAGGAGAAATATCAATAACCTCAGATATGCGGATGACACCACCCTTATGGCAGAAAGTGAAGAGGAACTAAAAAGCCTCTTGATGAAAGTGAAAGAGAAGACTGAAAAAGTTGGCTTAAAGCTCAACATTCAGAAAACGAAGATCATGGCATCCGGTCCCATCACTACATGGGAAATAGATGGGGGAACAGTGGAAACAGTGTCAGACTATTTTTTTTGCACATCTGAGATTATTGATATTTCTCCCGGCAATCTTGATTCCAGCTTGTGTTTCTTCCAGTCCAGCATTTCTCATGATGTACTCTGCATATAAGTTAAATAAGCAGGGTGACAATATACAGCCTTGACGTACTCCTTTTCCTATTTGGAACCAGTCTGTTGTTCCATGTACAGTTCTAACTCTTGATTCCTGACCTGCATACAGGTTTCTCAAGAGGTAGGTTAGGTGGTCTGGTCCACTGGAGAAGGGAATGGAAAGCCACTTCAGTATTCTTGCCTTGAGAACTGCATGAACAGTAAGAAAAGGCAAAATGATAGGATATTGAAAAAGAAACTTCCCCGGTCAGTAGGTGCCCAATATGCTACTGGAGATCAGTGGAGAAATAACTGCAGAAAGAAT
>SJYC01142565.1:0-21340 GCA_006408675.1 Madoqua kirkii
CTCCAAAATCACTGCAGATGGTGACTGCAGCCATGAAATTAAAAGACGCTTACTCCTTGGAAGAAAAGTTATGACCAATCTAGATAGCATTTTCAAAAGCAGAGACATTACTTTGCCAACAAAGGTCCATCTAGTGAAGGCTATGGTTTTTCCTGTGGTCACGTATGGATGTGAGAGTTGGACTGTGAAGAAAGCTGAGAACCAAAGAATTGATGCTTTTGAACTATGGTGTTGGAGAAGACTCTTGCGAGTCTCTTGGACTGCAGGGAGATCCAACCAGTCCATTCTGAGGGAGACCAGCCCTGGGATTTCTTTGGAAGGAAGGATGATAAAGCTGAAACTCCAAATCTTTGGCCACCTCATGTGAAGAGTTGACTCATTGGAAAAGACTCTGATGCTGGGAAGGATTGGGGGCAGGAGGAGAAGGAGATGACAGAGGATGAGATGGCTGGATGGCATCATGGACTCAGTGAACGTGAGTCTGAGTGAACTCCGAGAGACGGTAATGGACAGAGAGGCCTGGCGTGCTGTGATTCATGGGGTCACAAAGTGTCTGACACAACTGAGAAACTGAACTGATCTGAACTGAACTGACTCTAAACAGTTACTATAGTGGTTGAAGAAGTACCAGTGAAATGCTGAGTCCTTCTGAAGATGAAATTCACAGAAATTTTTATTATAACTCCTATTATATATTTAGAGGGCACTGTGGACTTGCCTCTCTTGAGATTTCTCTAGATAATGGGATTTCATATTAAGCTCTTGCTTCCTGGCATTCGACTCAGGATCAGTGGACACCATTTGATTTAACTGTTATAAGGGTTTTCATAAGGCAGGCACTCTTTGGTTTGGATGCTTGTTAATTTCCTGGCATGTCCTCTGGCTCAGGAAGACTTGCTTAGGAAACCCAGCAACCTGACAGCCTATGTCTCCAGTTATTTTGGTTGTAGACCTTTGAAGCCAATCAAAGGTCAACCAGATACCCATCACTAATGGAACTTTCGATGCAAGATTCAGGATGCTTGGGGCTGGTGCACTGGGATGTCCTAGAGAGATAGTATGGGGAGGAAAGTGGGAGGTGGGTTCAGGATTGGGAACACATGTATACCTGTGGCGGATTCACAGTGACGTATGGCAAAACCAATACAGTATTATAAAGTAAAATAAAGTAAAAAAAAAAGTTAAAAAAATATGGATAAATGCACAGTGTCTCTTGGTTAATTTCAACCAGGTTCACTGTTAGAGGTGAGAAAACCCATAAAGAAAGAAAATATGGGAATAAAATCTGTGAAAAATATGGTGCTTTGAGAACTTAGTGGCAAACATTAAAGTCCATGTAAGACATACATTGGCTTCCCAGTAGGACATATTTATATTAATATAGTGATCACTTAAAGTGGTTTATTCTTTTGTCAAGCCTTCTTATATACTTCAAATGCATTCTCACTGGGGGAAAATAATCTCCTTGCTTATTGATAGTATTTGATATGCATTTTATAACATAAGTGACTATTAGGGACTTCACTTGCTTAATAAAATTTGCAGAACAGTGGCAGATTTGGTGAGCTAATGGACCCCATATGCTCCTCTTAGGCTGACAGAAGATGGTATATTGCTAACATGCACAAATCTTTTCAGAAAAAAATTGCCATCAGCTACAGTTATTCTTTTTGAGAATGCCAACACAATGTTACAAATGGGGAATATGTAAATGTGTTCAGATTCCCACTACTTCATATGGAGAGACTTTGATGCAAAGCAGAGTTCTATAACTGATGCAATGCTTGTCTTTCACATAGACAGCTCTATTTCATTTAACTTTGGATTTCCCTGTTTTTGACATAATAGAGACTGCTGTGTTGAAGATGATGTTTGGCACAACAAAAATCCATCTTCTAATGAGACCACAAATATGTTTTTTTGGATAGTTTACTAGGAAACTAAATATCAAATAATTACGTAATAGCTAATAAACTTGTTTCTAAAAGTTGTTCCTTCAGAATTAAAAAAAAATGATGTAGTTGGTAATATTAAGAATCCATTTTCTTCTTTAGCAGATCAATTTCTGTACCACTGATTGACTTCCAGAATTTCTAAGGAACACAAACCTGTTTCAAGTTGTAAATTAAGTTCCCGCCTTCACAACCATGAAGTATTGCTGCATTAATTTATACTGTTTTCTTATGTCGATGACTATTTGGCATACTGCTTCTCCTTAGGGAGACTTTTTTTGGGTTTTCAGCACTATAAATTCTTATGTGTTGAAAAATTCTTCCAACTCTTGAAAAAAAAGTGAAATAAAAAAACAAAGTAAGGCATCTGCTGAAAAATGGGCTAGGTGATCAGTAGGCGATAATGACACAAATATTCTCACCATCTCCCTTAGTTAGCTGCCTGCAAAGCACCCTGTTCACCCTTAGCTGCGTTGCTACTTTGACAATAAGCTAATCAGAACACAACAACTGAAGTTTTCTTCTAATGTTATAGGGCAACTTCCAGAATACTGGAGTGGGTTTCCATTTCCTTCCTGAGGGGATCTTCTCAACACAGGAATCAAACTCGTGTCTCTAGCTGCCAGGGAAGCCCATGACTATATGTGTGTCCAGGAATGAATGATTCAGTCTTTTTTCAGTCGTACTGAACTTATCTGTAAAATGCAGAGAGTGCTCCCTATCAGAGAATATGAGACAACCTAGAGAACACAAAAACTTATCACGGACACCAGAAGAAGCAAGCGCTCAAAGATGGATAAAGCCCGTCTTTCACACCCTACCACTTCTGCTGGGTGCTCTGCATGCTACCATATCACAGGTATGTTTTTGAACAGGCCAAGTAACTTCATGCATCTGTGCAATGCATAAATAGCACATGCAATTTCTTCTGACTCATAATAAAAATGCTTCCATTATTATGCTAGGAAAACATGCTTTAAGACTCCATTCGAATGCCATCTTTTCCACATCATCTTCTCACATCTCCAGTTTGAACTTAGGGACTAAATTTGTAAATACCTCAATTATTTGTGTATGATTCTCTTTCGCATTAAACTGTGAACACCTTAAGGAAGGGGTGTATCTTGTTTTTACCCTTGTTAGCACAGAATCATGCCCAGTCTCTTAATGCTTGCTGAGTGAACAAATAAATCATTTGTAAGAATAAAGGAAAGGAGGGAGCAATTTGGATATATCCTTTCAGCAAAAGCTTCTAGACCAATGAATGTGAAATACGTTTATCAAGATATACACATGGTTATATAAATGTTGTGACAAAAATGTATAGATACCTAGTAAAATTCTTATGGTGCAATTTGCAGATATGTTCTTAGCAAGGAAAGGTCAGAAGAAGGTGACTGGAGTTAGATTCTGGGATAGATCTAAATAAAGACCACAGCATAGTAGAAACCTTTAGAATAAATATAAACTTGCTTAAATTTTGAGTAGTGAAGTGTAGAAAAAATATAATTGGTAGTCTAATCACAGCTCATTTTGCATTTTTAATAAATGTGCTATTAGTGCTTTTGTATTTAGTTTTGGGCTTGCTAGCACTGATTTCACCATTGTTCTTCATGTGGTAATGACACTTGAAAGAGTTCATTGTGTTTACAGAAAATTTCACATTACATTAACAAAAACATTGAGTACTTAGCACAGAGGGTACTTCCTTCAGTACACAACTATGGATTTCCAAAGCTGTAAATAGAGTAAATAGATGTCTTTTTGCTATACCAAAATTTCAGACAAAAACAAAAAGAAAACCTAATTTTAAAAACTGCATTTATGAAATACTGAATCATTAAAATCTTTATATGTTTAAGATACAAAGAACAACGATAAAGCAAACACAGTCTATTAATCAGTGAGTTTGAGAAAAGAATATTATTTTAATTTGAAGGTTTGTGGCTGCTCCACTCCAGTCTCACTCCTTTCCCTCACTCAGATGTAACCACAATACTGAATTTTGCCCTTTATACTTTTCTTACTTTAAAAAAATTATCAAAAATTCATCCCCAAATAACATAATTTAAATTTGCACCCTACATTAAATGATTCTGAATTCTGTTACACACGTTTCTGTGTATACTGATGTGATCATACAATTTTTCCTTTTTAGTTTGTTAATATGTGGCTTACACTGATTGATTTCAAATGTTAAACCAACCTTACATTCCTAGATAAACTCTACTTACTCATAATCTTCTTTTACACATGTTGAGTTCAACTTGCTAAATTTTTAAAAAGAATTTTATACCAGTTTATGAAGAACATCAATCTAAACTTTTCTTTCTTCTGTGTCCCTATCTGGCTTTGGTATCATAGTTGGGAAAGCATTCCTTTCTTTTTATTTATCGGGAAATGTCTCTATAGATTTCCCATTATTTCCTCCTACAAAATGCTTAGTAGAATTCACCAAAAAAGCCATACGGAGTGAGAGTTTTCTTTGTGGGAAAGTATTTCATTATAATTTTCTGAAAATCTGTTTACCCATTTGTCTCCTATATAAAGATATCATGGAATCAATGCTGAATATAAGGAATTAAAAACAACTAGTTTTTGAAACACAGGACCATGAACAGAATGCCGCTAAGCTGGCGGACTAAAAGGAAACCATATCTAGGCCCAGGCTATTCCCCTGTCCTGATAGCACACACACGACCTTCATGAGCAACCGTCACAGAACCACCTTCCAAGAGTCCGCATAACTAGACTTTCACTAAATTCAACTGCCTAGAAAATATGTCTCCTTAGTCTTTAAATTCGTTTGAACTTTTTTTTTAACCCTTCTCCTTGTAGTTTCCTCTATTCACTTTTTATTCACATTCTCTAGAATAATTCCTTGTTTCTGCTCATTGTCTTTATCCTTAGCTGGAAATGCCTTAAACCTCTCATTGGTAAATACTATATTTCTCCTGGGTCCAGCTCCCCACCATATCCACTTCTTTGCAGGATATTCTATGTCTGTCCTCCCTAAAACACTTTAGGTTTGCCTCCAAGCAAATGTACCACTTTCTACATGGTATTAAGTTGATTTGTGGGCAACTTGAATGAAGGCAAAGATATTATTTTATTCATCTTTACAAGTTACAAAGTTCTTCAAGTTAGTTGTATGTAGTTACTCTCTCTCACTTGTTAATCTATGACAGAAAAAAGATGGCTGTGTGGGATCCCTCCCAGGAAACTTTCTTCCCTGTGAATTCTCAGGATCTACCCTAGGGTTGGACTATTTCCACTATCAGACTATGTAAACTCTCAGGTTTCCTAGAACCTTGATAAGTTTTTCTGTTTTCAGCAAGAAATTAATATTGATTAAACCATAGGGGAAAAAAGGACAGAGCCTACCGTTTAAGTCATACAATAAATGGCCATTAACCAGTGGAAAAACACACCTCTCATTCCACTATTTATGATGTATGTTTCCATAGAGTGATTCTATCTTTAACAGGGATAAGGAGGAAAGAAACTAAAACTTACTACCTACTTATATGTGTCAGAAATCACGGCAAGCATTTCAATACATGTTATCCTATTTAATCATCATAAAAGCCATGTAAACACCATTACCTTCACTTTACAGAGGAGGAATCTGAGGCTCAGAGGAGTTGTGTCATAAAGTGAGCAAGTGGGATGGCCAGGATCTGAAGGTTCCTGACTTCAAAGCACACATTCCTTCTACTATGTGAGGCTGAGAGGTAAGATTTTGCTCATAATTTTACCACCAAGAACTACACATTTCAGCAGCCACCACTATCACCTAAAGTAGAATTTCATAACAAACCCAGAGAAAGAGCACATGGTGTCTCTTAAAAATGGTTGTGGATGCTCTCAAAAGAAAGAAAGAGAGCTGTCCTAAGCTGTTTCAAGTCTTGTACACCTGGAAATTGTTTCCAAGGAGAGGCATACACTATTGTTCTGATAATGTCAGCAATAGAAAAGGGAGGAATGAAGAAAAATCAGAGTGACATCACAGAGAATTTACTGCATGAACACAGGAACGAAGCAAAAGAGGGAACCGCACATAAATCAAGTGTGTGGTCTTGCAACTGAGGGCCACCATTATCAGAAGACGGAGAGGGGAAAAATGGTGTAGGATCAGGTCAATAGTATGGATAAAGTAGAAGCAGCATGGTGGGTTCTGGGACTCACATCTCTTTTTCACCTCCCCCTGCCTGCCAACTTTTTGATGCAACCTAAGACAGTACATGGAACAACAGACTGGTTCCAAATAGGAAAAGGAGTACATGAAGGCTGTATATTGTCACCCTGCTTATTTAACTTCTATGCAGAGTACATCATGAGAAACGCTGGACTGGAAGAAATACGAGCTGGAATCAAGATTGCTGGGAGAAATATCAATAACCTCAGATATGCAGATGACACCACCCTTATGGCAGAAAGTGAAGAGGAACTAAAAAGCCTCTTGATGAAAGTGAAAGTGGAGAGTGAAAAAGTTGGCCTAAAGCTCAACATTCAGAAAATGAAGATCATGGCATCCGGTCCCATCATTCCATGGGAAATAGATAGGGAAACAGTGGAAACTGTGTCAGACTTTATTGTTTTGGGCTCCAAAGTCACTGAAGATGGTGACTGCAGCCATGAAATTAGAAGACACTTACTCCTTGGAAGAAAAGTTATGACCAACCTAGATAGTATATTCAAAAGCAGAGACATTACTTTGCTGACCTAGGTTTGTCTAGTCAAGGCTATGGTTTTTTCTGTGGTCATGTATGGATGTGAGAGTTGGACTGTGAAGAAGGCTGAGCACCGAAGAATTGATGCTTTTGAAGTGTGGTGTT
This sequence comes from Madoqua kirkii, assembly GCA_006408675.1. NCBI lineage: Eukaryota > Metazoa > Chordata > Mammalia > Artiodactyla > Bovidae > Madoqua > Madoqua kirkii. Next base: position 6,791 of record SJYC01142565.1, read on the forward strand.
GGAGAAGACTCTTGAGAGTCCCTTGGACTGCAAGGAGATCCAACCAGTCCATTCTGAAGGAGACCAGCCCTGGGATTTCTTTGGAAGGAATGATGCTAAAGCTGAAACTGCAGTACTTTGGCCACCTCATGTGAAGAGCTGACTCATTGGAAAAGACTCTGATGCTGGGAAAGATTGGGGGCAGGAGGAGAAGGGGACGACTGAGGATGAGATGGCTGGATGGCATCACGGACTTGATGGACCTGAGTCTGAGTGAACTCCGGAAGTTGGTGATGGACAGGGAGGCCTGGCGTGCTGTGATTCATGGGGTTGCAAAGAGTCAGACACAACTGAGTGACTGAACTGAAGACAGTATTAGATTTTGGCAGCCAAACTGGACAATTGTTAGTTTATCACATGTACAGTTAGCAAAAATCCTGAAGTCCTTTTTACATTGACTGTTGTTGAGTATCTCTGTCCAACAGATATTTATAGACAGTCAGTGGTATGCCAGACATCATGCTGGGCATGTGGACTGCGGAAGTGAACAGGGTAGTCTTGAGCCCTGCACCAGCAGGGTTTCTACCATACAACTAACCACAGATAAGGCATGCAGTATTTTGCAAACCTTCCTCATCAAAGCTACCTTCAGCTCTCACCTTTACAGACGTAATAACCCCTGACTCAACTCTGGGGTTCTGTACTCAGTCTCTGTTGTCTATATTCCACATAGAAATTATTATAATCCTTATAAGACAAAAGACAAAACGAAAAGCTTATCATGACAGTCTCTTGACTCAAAGCCTCCCAATCTGATCACATTTAGAAGAAAATCTGAAAACTTACAAGACTCTCCAAGACCTGGTCCGCAGGGGTCTTTCCAACCTTGTTCTGCATGGCCCTCTCCTTGCTCAGTGTATTTCATTCATCCTGGCCTCACTGCAGCTTCACAAATATGTCAGGTGTGGCCCTCATTAAAGGGGTCTTTTTTCATGTAGTTCAATGCCTTCCTTCACTTGCATCTCTACAGACAAAGGATCACCACAGAGCTGTTCCCTGGCTACTAAGGTACGAGGCCCCTAACTATTACAAACCCCAACTCTGTTACTATTTCTTCACCTTGGTTCATTTTCCTAAAAGCACTCATCACTCACATCTTCCCTAATTAGAACAAAAGTTCTGTGTGGATATGGGCTTTGCTTCATTCACTGTTTTGTCCTAAAGGTCTAGAACAGTGTCTGGTACATGTGAAAGTGAAAGTTGCTCAGTCGTGTCTGATTCTTTGCAAACCCATGGACTATACAGTCCAAGGAATTCTCCAGGCCAGAATACTGGAGTGGGTTCAGTTCAGTCGCTCAGTCGTGTCCAACTCTTCACGACCCCGTGAATTGCAGCACGCCAGGCCTCCCTGTCCATCACCACCTCCCTGAGTTCACTCAGAATCATGTTCATCGAGTCAGTGATGCCATCCAGCCATCTCATCCTCGGTCGTCCCCTTCTCCTCCTGCCCCCAATCCTTACCAGCATCAGAGTCTTTTCCAGTGAGTCAGCTCTTCGCATGAGGTGGCCAAAGTACTGCAGTTTCAGCTTTAGCATCATTCCTTCCAAAGAAATCCCAGGGCTGGTCTCCTTCAGAATGGACTGGTTGGATCTCCTTGCAGTCCAAGGGACTCTCAAGCGTCTTCTCCAACACCACAGGTCAAAAGCATCAATTCTTCGGCGCTCAGCCTTCTTCATAGTCCAACTCTCACATCCATACATGACCACAGGAAAAACCATAGCCTTGACTAGACAGACCTAGGTTGGCAAAGTAATGTCTCTGCTTTTGAATATACTGTTTAGGTTGATCATAACTTTTCTTCCAAGGACTAAGCATCTTGACTTTCCCTTCTCCAATCCAGGGATTAAACTCAGGTCTTTCACATTGCAGGCAGATTCTTTACCAGCTGAGCCACAAGGGAAGAAAGCCCAAGAATATTGGAGTGGGTAGCCTATGCCTTCTCCAGCAGATCTTCCCAACCCAGGAATCAAACTGGGGTCTCCTGCATTACAGGCGGATTCTTTACCAACTGAGCTATGAGGGAAGCCCATTGGTACATGGGAGGCACTTGATAAATATCTATTGAATGAAAGAAGGATGCTCAGGGATCTGGGGCAATGGGAAATGCAGAGACTGGGCCTAGTTTATAGACTGAGTCTTCCTGATAGCTTTAAGTTGAGACTTGGAGATATACAGGGATGGATGAAGCTAGTGTTTGGACAGAGGAAACATGAAAACTCCCAAACAGGATCCCACACATAGAACTTAAAACTCCTCTGTACAGAGCGTTACTAGTGAGAGACAGAGGGTAGAAGAAGAAATGAGTCAGTCATGGAGAATCTCAGAAGCCACATTAATGAGTTTTGTCTTTATCCTCAAGGCAATGGGACACTGCTAAGGGATTTTCAGCAAGAAAGTGACATGATCGGATTTATGTTTTAAAACGATCACTCAGGCTGCAGCGTGGAAAATGAATTGGATGGAAGTTAAGACAGGAGAAAGAAGTTGCTTCAGGAATTTACATTTATCCCTATTAAATTTAATCTTCTGAATTGCAGCTCATCAGTTCTCCCTGTTGAGATCTTTTTGAATCCCTATTCTGTCATCCACACAGTAGCTAACCCACTGAGCTGTGTGTCACTTATACATCTGATAAGTCAGCCTTCTACATCCGAGTCATGCTCAGAGCTTACATTACTGAACAACATCCCTGTTCTCTTTAGGTGCTTGTGGGTTCGCTTACTCTCCCATCTCTAGGCAGTGTCTCTTCTTGTAAAGTTCACTGGCAAGCCAAGAATTGAAACATAACCCTCAAGATCTAGTAACCTGAGCTACCTAGGATTTTCATGTGCATTTTCCCTAGAGCTTATGGACTTCACATTAGGACAGAAACTCAGTTTATTCGTGCATGAATTAATGTTGGCATGTGACTTCTTGCTGGGGATTGCATAGTTGCTTCTGTTCTTGGCTGCAAAAGTACTATCAAAAGATTTCTGTTCTGCAAGAACAGAAATATATTTCTGCCCAGACGCTACTATCATCTGCTTAATATGCAAACTGTGCAAAACCAAGGCTACTAGTATGTAATAGATTTTGAAAAGTTGTCATCCAGACTCATTGTTTATTAGAGGATATTAATTTGGGGGTTTATGTGCTGTGTCTCCAATTCAGAGCATACAACCATTCACTTAAATAGATCACAAAGTTCTGCATGCACTCCAGTCAAATGATCTGGTATTTTATACTGGTCTATTAGATGAGCTCATTTAAATCAGGCTCCGCTTTGCAGAATGGGTGATTATTCATACATATTAAATGTCCACTATCTTTGGAAGATATTGAAATTTATTAAGAATCCTGAACAAGGTTGAGCTAATAGAAAACATTAATAGGAAAAATAGAAAGTTACCAGACCCACACTCCAAAGTGACTTTACAGAAAGTGATTTTTTAACCTCTTTCCCTTAGACCAGGGATTTCTTTGGAGGCTTCGGTGGCTACCAACCAATGAAGGGAAAAAGGAAAAGCAATGGACTTAATTCATGGTATATCATTCCCCTCCCTGCTGTTGCTACCTCAATTCTTATATTAAATATAGCTTCTTGTTATACAACTTAGGAAGAGATTTAGAAAAACTGATTTTAAATTATTTGGGTGTCAATTTCTCAGTTAGTTAACAACTTACTGATTTTCTTTTAAGCAAGCTTTGTGAATACCTAGAATTTCTTGTCAACTGGGGAAAAAATCCTCCAATACAAATGCAATTACTGATATTTAAAAATAAATTCTAAATGTAATAATTAATAATACTTGCATAATTTTACATTCCAGAGACAGTCTTTAATAATTTCAAACTTCTGATTTTATTCTTATAAAGACAGTACTTTTTTCAGGTCCAGGATACTTTGGCAGGTCTTTGTAAAACACACAGGCTCTAAGCCTTGTGCCTAGAATGGCTGATAGGAAAAAAATAAAACAAAACTATTGCCGGCTTTAATTAGAGGAACTGTTTCAACAATTCAGACATGAAATTGCAAACTTAAAATCCATCGTCTTAGAACTTCTAAAATGAAAAAAAAATGATGTATTCAATGATAGGCATCTCCTTTCCATATGTTGTGTCTTCACTAGACTTTCCAGTTTGAAAATGGCACCATCATTGTCCTAAGCAACTCTGACTCCTCATCCTCTGCTTCAGCTTCAAAACAGTTGGTCAGACTTGACTTTGACCATAGGTAGGGTATCAGGTCACTGCTCTCTTACTACTTTTTTTTTTTTTTTACTGACTCTACAATTCTACCAGAGTAAAATTGGAATAACATTCTCTAAAGACTAAAATCTAAAAGAACTTGGAACTTCTGCCAACTCACACGAGGCTTCCTTACATTTCTGTATGCAAGAGTGACCAGAAGCATATGGCCTTACAGGATGGCTAAGGCAGACACTGTAGGCTGGCTGACCCAGTCTCCCTAACAACCCTGTCCTCACCAGCTACTTTCTGGTTGCAAGGTATACTTTCTGTGACATGTTATAGCCTGGCCAATGAGCTAAAAGTGGAAGCTTTCTGGGCAGCACTTCTTAGACAATATTGGATATCCTGATATAAAGAAAGGTGGTACACTCTTTTGCCTTTTCCCCATCCTTCACCTTTTTTTGGTGGAGGCAGGGGTAGGGGCCTGGAACATGGATAATATTTCTGAAGATACAGTGGCCATTTGGACACTGCAGTAACAAATATGATGACAAAGGCCAAAAAATCGAGAATGAAAGAACAGAAAAAGAGGAGTCTGGGTCTCTGATGGCTTTCCTGGGACACTGAATTACCCCATCAGACTTCATGTTATATATGACTAAATATATAGATATATATGTGTGTGCGTGTGTGTGTGTGCGTGTATAAAATCACTGCTGATAAGAGTTTTATGAGCGTTGCAGTAGAATGTGCTCTTTCAAGTACCATTTTAACTGACAGGAAATAGCTTTTTGTGTCAACCAAAAATCTGTTAATAAATATCACTCTGTTCATAATATTTTTTATCTTCCATTTCACATGAGAGTCCTCAGTGATGTGAGATCAGCCAATACACCCTGCATCTTTTCCTAGTTAAAATCCCCATTTATATCATGGATACCATTACCTGCTTTTTAAATTCTATTTTAAAATTATTTTAATGATGCCAATTGGTTTTATTCTAATTGTAAGAATAATACATATTTGAAGATTTAAAATATGCAGAAATATATCAATAAGATAAAAAGGATCCCTGAAATTTCCACTAGGAGAAAAATTAATGTTCACATTTTGACAAATATCCTTACATTATTTATGTATGTATAGATGCACACATATTTATAAACGCACACATACAAAACTGTACATTGTGTTCTTCAAATATTTTATCATTAACATCTCCTGTCATTAGTCTGAAGATTTTTATTGGTTGCATAATAGTCTATCATATCTATCAGCCTATATTCTTACAAAACCTCTTATTGCTGGAAAACTAAGTTCACTAGTGAACTTAAAAATTACTGAACAATTGCACTCATTTCACATATGAGCAAGATAATTCCCCAAATTCTTCAAGCCAGGCTTCAACAGTGCATGAACTGAGAACTTCCAGATGTGCAAGCTGGATTTACAAAAGGCAGAGGAACCAGAGATCAAACAGCCAACATCTGCTCAATCATATAAAAAGCAAGGGAATCAAAAAGAATTACTACTGTTTCATTGACTATGCTAAAGACTTTGACTGTGTGGATCACAACAAACTGTGAAAATATCTTAAAGAGATGGGAATATCAGACCACCTTACCTGCCTCCTGCAAAACCTGTATGCAGGTCAAGAAGCAATAGTTAGAACTAGACATGGAACAACAGACTGGTTCCAAATTGGGGAAGGAGTACATCAAGACTGCCACTCTGCTTATTTAACTTAGATGCAGTGTACATGTGCAAAATGCTGAGCTGGATGATGCACAAGTTGGAATTAAGATTACTGTGTGCAATATCCACAACCTCAGATATGCAGATGACACCACTCTTATGGGAGAAAGTGAAGAGGAACTAAAGAGTCTCTTGATGAAGGTGAAAGAACAGAGTGAAAAGCTGCATTAAAACTCAACATTCAAAGACCTAAGATCATGGTATCCAGTCCCATCACTTCATGGGAAAGTGGGAAATAGACGGGGAAACAGTGGAAACAGTGACAGATTTTATCTTCTTGGGCTCCAAAATCACTGCAGATGGTGACCATAGTCAAAAAATTAAAAGATGCTTGTTCCTTGGAGTAAAAACTATAATAAACCTAGACAGCATATTAAAAAGCAGAGACATCATTTTGTCTACAAAGGTCCATATAGTCAAAGGTATGGTCTTTCCAGTAGTTATGTACAGATGTGACTTGGAACATAGAGGAGGCTCAGCAGAAGAAATGGGGCTTTTGAACTGTGGTGCTGGAGAAGACTCTTGAGAGTCTCCTGGACTGCAAGGAAATCAAACCAGTCAATCCTCAATGAAATTCACCCTGAACATTCATTGGAAGGATGATCTTGAAGCTGAAACTTCAATATTTTGAACACCAGATGTGAAGAGCTGACTCACTGGAAAGGACCCTGATGCTCGGAAAGATTGAGGGCAGAAGGACAAGGGAATGACAGAGGGTGAGATGGTTGGACAGATTCACTGACTCAATGGACATGAGATTGAGCAAGCTCAGGGAGATAGTAAAGGATAGGGAAGCCTGGCATGTTACAGTACATGACGTCACAAAGGGTCAGACATGACTAAGTGACAGAACAAAATCAACAATGAAAAATCTGTGAACTTAATTCTTGCTCAAATCTTTGTTTATTTATTTGTAGGATAGTTCTTCAAAATGGAATTACTGGACAAAAGATTAAAATAGCTGTGAAAAGAAGAGAAGCGAAAAGCAAAGGAGAAAAGCAAAGAAATCAGCATCTGAAAGCAGAGTTAGAGAAAATAACAAGGAGAGATAATAAAGCCTTCTTCAGCAATCAATGCAAAGAAACAGAGGAAAACAACAGAATGTGAAAGACTACAGTTCTCTTTAAGAAAATCAGAGATACCAAGGGAACATTTCATGCAAAGACGGGCTTGATAAAGGACAGAAATGGTATGGACCTAACAGAAGCAGAAGATATTAAGAAGAATACACGGAAGAACTGTACAAAAAAGATCTTCACGACCCAGATAATCACGATGGTGTGGTCACTCACCTAGAGCCAGACATCCTAGAATGTGAAGTCAAGTGGGCCTTAGAAAATATCACTACGAACAAAGCTAGTGGAGGTGATGGAATTCTAGCTGAGCTATTTCAAATCCTGAAAGATAATGCTGTGAAAGTGCTGCACTCAATATGCCAGCAACTTTGGAAAACTCAGCAGTGGCCACAGAACTGGAAAAGGTCAGTTTTCATTCCAGTCCCAAAGAAAGGCAATGCCAAAGAATGCTCAAACTACTACACAATAGCACTCATCTCACATGCTAGTAAATTAATGCTCAAAATTCTTCAAGCCAGTCTTCAGTAGTACATGAACTGTGAACTTCCAGAGGTTCAAGCTGGTTTTAGGAAAGGCAGAGAACAAGATATCAAATTGCCAACATCCACTGGATCATGGAAAAAGCAAAGAGAGTTCCAGAAAAACATCTGTTTCTGCTTTATTGACTATGCCAAAGCCTTTGACTGTGTGGATCACAATAAACTGTGGAAAACTCTGAAAGAGATGGGAATATCAGAGCACCTGAACTGCCTCTTGAGAAACCTATATACAGGTCAGGAAACAACAGTTAGAACTGGACATGGAACAACAGACTGATTCCAAATAAGAAAAGGATTATGTCAAGGCTGTATATTGTCACCCGGCTTATTTAACTTATATGCAGAGTACATCATGAGAAACGCTGGGCTAGAGGGAGCACAAGCTGGAATGAAGACTGCTGGAAGAAATATCAATAACCTCAGATATGCAGATGACACCACCCTTATGGCAGAAAGTGAAGAGGAACTAAAAAGCCTCTTGATGAAAGTGAAAGAGAAGAGTGAAAAAGTTGGCTCAAAGCTCAACATTCAGAAAACGAAGATCATGGCATCTGGTCCCATCACTTCATGGGAAATAGATGGGGAAACAGTGGAAATAGTGTCAGACTTGATTTCTTTGGGCTCCAAAATCACTGCAGATGGTGACTGTAGCCATGAAATTAAAAGACGCTTACTCCTTGGAAGGAAAGTTATGACCAACCTAGACAGCATATTGAAAAGCAGAGATATTACTTTGCCAACAAAGATCCATCTAGTCAAAGCTATATTTTTTTCCAGTGGTCATGTTCAGATGTGAGAGTTGAACTGTGAAGAAAGCTGAGCACTAAAGAATTGATGCTTTTGAACTATGGTGTTGGAGAAGACTCTTGAGAGTCCCTTGGACTGCAAGGAGATCCAACCAGTTCATCCTAAAGGAGATCAGACCTGGGTGTTCATTGGAAGGACTGATGATAAAGCTGAAACTCCAAATCTTTGGCCATCTCATGCGAAGAGTTGACTCATTGGAAAAAACTCTGATGCTGTGAGGGATTGGGGGCAGGAGGAGAAGAGGATGACAGAGGATGAGATGGCTGGATGGTATCACCGACTCGATGGACGTGAGTTTGAGTGAACTCTGGGAGTTGGTGATGAACAGGGAAGCCTGGCGTGTTGCAGTTCATGAGGTCACAAAGAGTCGGACACGACTGGGTGAGTGAGCTGGAACTGTAACTGGAAGAATACTGGATTTTCTAAATTAACTTTTCATGATGTTGGATTAAAAAAGAACAATGTAACCCCAAATGAGGGGCTTTCCCAGTGGCTCAGTGGTACAGTCTATCTGCCAATGCAGGAGTAGCTTGTTCGAGCCTGGGTTGGGAAGATCTTGTAGAGAAGGAAATGGCAACATATTCCAGTTTTCTTGCCTAGAGAGTCCCATGGACAGAAGAGCCTGGCAGGCTACAGTCCAAAGGGTCACAAGGAGTCAGATATGACTGAGTACGTATGCAATCTAAAATGAACTTCCTAGTTTCACACATATTATCCATAGTTAATCTCTTCTCCAGCATAAGAAAAAAAAGGGTTTCTTTCCACTCAAATAATCTTCTCTACATATTTCTCTTAATACTAGCATTTTATTTTCAAAGTGAACCTTCTAAAACATGTTTAGAAAAGTACATGGTAACAGTATATTGAACACTTAAGACTAAGGCATTCTTTTACAAATATAATCTTCCCAGTCCATTAATGATGAGGCCTATCATCATTTTTGTCCAACAGGGTGGACAATTAGACTGAGCTGTCTTTAGAAATTCTTTCCCTTAATGACTTTGTGACCACATTTTCAATATAATATCATCTCTAAATTATGGCAAGGTCATAGATAAGCCCTTTAAGTATATATATTTGTAACATGGATATAGATTTAGATATCTAAGAGGTTAGTTAATTTAGCCCATTGAAGTGTGTTAACTAATACATCTAACACTAGCAAGTAGCTATGCTGGATACTGTCTACATTATGTTACGTGACTATGGAACTCTTTAAGGCTCCTCAATTGTCTTAACATATAAAGCTGTAGAAGACTGCATTTGTATTAATAAAGTCTTTGATTAAACCTAAATACACAGTCTGCTTTGTGGATAATTTGTAAAAATGGGCATAATTTATGAAGCTGTATTGGGTAAGCCTGTACCAAGTGTTAAAATTATGTAGAATATTTTCAATTTATTCTAAGTCAATCATATTCTTTGGTTAAATTTTTTGAGAGGGTATTACTTTGAGGTATTTGTCACAATGACTAATTCTATATGACCCAAGGTGAGCAAAATCTCTCAATATTCAGCTTACACAACATTTATGACAACTCACATGCAATCAAACTGCTGTGCTGCTGCTCCGGCTGCTAAGTCACTTCAGTTGTGTCCGACTCTGTGTGACCCCATAGAAGGCAGCCCACCAGGCTCCCCCGCCCTGGGATTCTCCAGGCAAGAACACTGGAATGGATTGCCATTTCCTTCTCCAATGCATGAAAGTGAAAAGTGAAAGTGAAGTCGCTCAGTCCTGTCCGGCTCTTAGTGACCCCATGGACTGCAGCCTACCAGGTTCTTCCGTCCATGGGATTTTCCAGGCAACAGTACTGGAGTGGGGCACCACTGCCTTCTCCTAAATTGCTCTATACTAAAGCAATTCAATTTTGTGTTGTTGCAGGTAAAAGCAAGCAGTTCAAATGTGTTTTGAATATAATTCCCATGGCACAAAGTTTATGCACAGACAACACTACTCTTCTGCAAATAGATTTATGGAAAATGAAAAGGAGATCCATAAATAAGAACAGATTTTTGTTAGAGAAATATTTATCTTCAACTTTTCTAATCTAACAAACAAAAGGAAAAAAAACTTTTTATAAATTAAAGTACAGATAAAGGATGTAATTCTTGAGATGAAAAAGAAAATAACAAAGGGAAATGATAGAAAAATACAAAGTGGGGAAAATGTCAGTGATGGAAGACTAGGAAGGGCCACACAATCTGATCTAATTAACCCTCTCTGGCAGAGCAGGGGAATTCACATGATCTAAATCAATTATGTCAAGTGATTGCCTAATTTATTCATAGATTCCTCCAATTAGGAAATAAAGCACACAGCCCTTTTCTTCAAGTTTTAAACAACTGCTTTCAGTCTTTTATGTAATGAAATTAAGCCCTTGGCCCTTCTGTATTTTCTGCATTTGACTCTTTTTCTTAAATCTGTTCATTATAATGAAACTTCTCCAAGCACTTTCGAATGAGAAAGACTAGTTTGGGTAAGTGAAAGTGAATATAGAATGCTATATTCTATACTCTCCTAAAATATTTTTATCCCTATTCTATTGTGCTACTCAAATCAAACATTTATTTGCACTTTCATTCATTTATACTTGAAGTATTCATTTGTACTTTCATTCATCCATTCATTCAATCTTTTGATGTAGGAAAGGTGAACCTGCCTACTTTGTAAGATCAGTCAAATCAATCATGGAGATCAATGTGTTCCTGAGGCTGCAGCCAGATTTCTCTAATGTTATCCATCTATATCATCCATCTTGCATTTACTCCCACCTACATGTTCTAAGTGGTGAGGAGGAAGCCAGAGATGTATAAGCTATGACCCTTCAAAGGCTTGCAATCTGATTAGAGTGGGGAAAAGTTTTTACTCAGTAGGTGTCCAAAAGGGTATATGATTCTGTGCTAAAAATGGTGATACCAAAAGTAATTGCTTTAAGAATTCAGAGAAAGAGTTAGGGGAAAAAATGACAGCTCTCTGGAGCAAGCAAGAGTTGAGTGGGTCCTGAATGAAAGTTAAATTTTAAACAGAAAAGAATAAAGAATGATAGGTCTTCTATTTTTAGAGTTGAGAATGGAAAATTAATAAGTCACACTTGCAAAGGCCTAATGGTTTAGAGCCCAGGCATCCAAGCTAAGTGTGACTGAGTTCAAATCCTGGCTTCACTGCTTTACCAGCTCTGACACCTTACAGAAGCTGATCACCATAAGGCCTGTTACACTCGTCTGTAAAATGGCTATAGAACTGCCATGAAAAAGACATGCCTTGCATAGAGCGAGTACTCGAAAACATTAGTTACTACCACTGCCATAACAGACATTACTGTTTTCTCTTTTTTGTCTTTATATTCTAGATTAATAGGTATTAATCACAACCCTGAATATCAGGCTAAAGAATGTGGTCTTACTACTAGGACTAAAGGAAAGTCAACACCTTCTGGCAACTGGAATCCAGCAATGTATGAGATGAACTCTTCTGCCAAAGAACATTAGTCAGAGATCTAGTCCTGTGAGATGGTCTGTGATCAAGGTTTCTGTGATCAAATGAATTTGGAAGATGCTGCACATTATTAAATCTTGAAGGTGTGTGTGTGTGTGTTAGTCACTCAGTCGTGTCCGATTCTTTGTGACCCAATGGACTGTAGCTCTCCAGGCTCCTCTGTCCATGGAATTCTCCAGGCAAGAACACTGGAATGGGTGCCATTTCCTTCTCTGGGGGATCTTCCCAACCCAGGAATCAAACCCGAGTCTCCCACATTGCAGGCAAATTCTTTACCATCTAAGCTACCACGGAAACTTGTGGGAACCCTTCAGTGCCCAGCAATGTGTATCAATCACGTTAAGGTTGTGAACAATTGTGTATTTTAGAAGGCTGCTTAACTCAGAATTTTCTAAACCTGTTTGGCCATTCTTTAATATATCATTCAAGTCACTATTAAGGCATTCTGCCTATCCAGTTTCAATTAAATTTTATATTCCCTTATTTTTATATTGACAAACACATTCTTTAATCTTTAATATGGCTTCATTATTTGTCTATAGTTCGAGGATCTTTCCATTAAAAATTTTCCTCTAGAGGGGGAAGAAAAACAGAAACCACTAAGGTTATTTACCTGGAATCTACTTATTTATGAAAGGGGGAAATAGGAAATCTTTGCTGTAACTAACTTTTCACTCAAGTTGGATGTTACTATATTTCTTTCCAAATTTAGAAAAAGGGCTAAATGTTTTCCACTTCCTCGGTATACTCTTGTTCTGCATTTAACCCATCAGCTGGAACCGTTGCAAGTTTCACAGTTCTTTTAGGATGATTCTGATGTGCTTAGGGATTATGTCAGTTAGTTCTTCGATCAGCAGAGAGTAGATTAGCTCTTCTCAGCTGACTTGAAATCATCACTCATGATTAGTCAATTTCCAATTTGATTTCTATTTCAATTTTTGCTTTAATTTTAATACTTTCATTGGGTAGAGCTCCTAGTAATCTTTTCTTATGAACACTAGAAACCAAGTGGGGATTGAAACATTAGCCTTTCCAGTCATATTCCTTCTTTCCACAATTTGTAGATGTTTATGTTTTTATACTGTATATCTTTCTTGTGTATATTCACTTACCGTGTTTGCATGCTAAGTTTCTTCAATCATGTCTGACTCTTTGCAACCCTATAGGCTGTAGCCCTCCAAGCTCCTCTGTCCATGGGATTCTTCAGGCAAGAATACTGAAGTGGGCTGCCATGCCCTCCTCCAGGGGATCTTCCTGACCCAGGGATCAAACCCATGTCTCTTAAGTCTCCTCATTGGCAGGTAGGTTCTTTACCATTAGTGCCATCTGGGAAGCCCATGTTCACTTATTATTACTGTTTATATTCTTAATCTCTCAAACTTTGTTCTTGAGACTATTTTCTCTAAGGGTAATCTACAGAAATAAGATATTGTCTGTTGTCATTGGTAAGTCTCAATTATGTAGAATAGTACGTGGCACAGAGAAAGCACTTGATAAATATTTGTTGAAGGAAGGAAGAGATGGATCGATAAAGTTTTCATGAGACTGAAATTATATTTTCAAGCACCCGATAACTTTTTTGTCTTATAAAAACAAAATAGGTGTTTCTAGTGACACAACCCTTGTACTAATGATTTCTAAAGCATCCAAAGCTACTATGTACAAGGTACAGCAGTTTTAGTGTTCCAGTGAAGGGCCCAAAATAAATTATTTTAGTAAGATTAACTGACAAACTCTAGATTAAGAAGTTCTTGCCATAAATAAGTCCAAATTCTGACTCTGCCTTTGATTCATGTTTATCTAGATATTTTCTAGTCATTTAATGAAAGATACACATGAAGTAATTAATATGTACTTTGGAGCCAGAAACTTTCTTAGCTTTAGGGAAGCAAAAACAAAATATCTATTTCCTGCCTCAAGCAAAAGTTGAGATTTGACCTTTAATGTAGAATAATATTTTACTTCCAAAAGTGATATTTAATTCAGAAATTTTCAGCCTTACAGAGGAATTGCTCAGATGATTCACAACAGAAAATATCCAATAAATAAATCTATGAAAAATGTTTAGCCACAGTGGTAATTTTAAAAGTGAAATAAAAATACTCCTGTTGAGCCTATAAAATTGGCAAAATGAAATAAAAATGATGATATTCAGATTCTTTCATGTACAGCTGGGAAGAGTGAAATTTCCTTTCTGGAGGGTAGCTCGTCACATGTACCAGAAAACCTTAAATCTTTATACAAATTTGGCCAAAGGATTATACATACCAAAATTTACAATGATAAAACAATTATGATTGCTTATAAAGGTTTATGCAGTCATACGGTCAATGCATTGCCATTTATAAGAACAAAAATTAGAAACAACTCTTATGACCAAACGAAACAATATTAGGCAAATAAATCAGGCTACAATTATTCAAGAGCAAGATTTAAAATTAAAAGATATATTATAGAAGCAAAGACACAGAGAATAGTATTTAAGCTAGATTATTCTTATAGGACCCACATTTAAAAGCATATGCTGAGTACAATCACTTTAGGGAAAAACTGAAATATAAAAATATGAATATCTATGTATAGAAAAAGAACAAACTGAAACTTCTGCACTTAAAAATGAGATAGCTAAACCACCAATTAAAACAAATAAATAAAATAAGCATAAAT